>JAWKAJ010000141.1:0-34781 GCA_033816785.1 Picus viridis
CAAATTACCTCCAGATGTCTACTTACTACTCTTTAAAAGAATTTAGGGTAAGCCCTCATTGAAATCAGTGACTGATGGGTTTTGGTGTTAGATGAGCAGCTAGGGATCTGACAGTATTTAGTCATACTTTACACCCATGGATCCAGCTCCCCCAAGTCCCAGAGAGCACCAGATGACTGTCCTGTCCCCATCACTATTTTCCATTCCACAAGCTTTTGTGTCACTGACTGACTTTATCAGCAATGACTCAATGTTTGCTTTCAAATCATGGCAGAGAATGTCACTATGTCTGGTGACTGTCGCTTCTCCTTAACCCACACTGAAATAATCACATTGCTTGAGTAGTTAAGCTGGAAGGTCTTTCTTGTCATTGTATTTGTTTATTGGGACCAGGTTTCATTAGCATTTCTGGAAGACAGAAACTACATCAACAGATTTAAAGGCTGCCAAACCCATAAAATCCAATGAAGGAAAGAACCCCTAAGGGGTAGAATTCAATGCCTATAAAGGTACCAAGTTCTGTTACCCAGCTGGATTTCTTTTATGGAATTCTGCTCTATAAAGCCACTTATGGTGTAATACTGGTGCCACTGGGTGAGACCTCATTAGCTGGGAGATAACTGGACTCTTTTACAAGGAGAGAGTGAGAGCTTAAGGCTACTGAGTATGTTGGAAGAGTGTTTCATTTGAGAACTGTCAGGTCAAATTGCTTCCACTTCTTATGTTATCCAGCTGTGGCAAATATCTAGTATGTGTGCTAGGAAGAACAACAGGCTACATAAATAATAACAAATAGTTGTCTTTCAAGCTTTGGGTTTTTCTCCAGTATTTGTGTTCAGTACTTAGACAAGACACCTGCTAGGAGAACCTTTCTCATTAAAAAGCCAGCATTGAAAGCAAAGCTTGAGTGACTGAAGTAAACAATGTCCTGCATAACTGACTCCAGTCACTCTACACAATGCAGTGTGTTTGCAGAGTGGAGACAAATGGAGGGGAAAGAAAGGGAATATTTTTGATAGCATTGTAAATAATTGTGTTATACCAAAGTATCCTCCATAGCTTAGGTAGGGATTCATACAACATGGAGAGAGAAAAGTCCTGCCTTCTGCCAGGCTGGGTTTGGCAGAAGATGAACAAATAATTCACAGACTATATAAAGAGATTTCCTCACTCATCCTTGAAATACAGCAATCTCTGGACTGAAGAGAGGCAGCCTGCAGATGATGCAGTTACTTAGGAAGGGAAGAAAGATTCACTTGGGGGGGAAAAAAATCACTGGTTAGCTACCCTTCTGTGCAAGATGTATTTTAGTCTCTATATTATCTCAATTTCCTCTGCAGAGCATGAAGGAAGGAGATTCCAGACAAATATGCATATTAGAACTGCTACAGTTCAACGGAGGAAAGGCTGAGGGAGCTGGGGTTGCTTAGCCTGGAGAAGAGGAGACTGAGGGGTGACCTTATTGCTCTCTACAACTACCTGAAGGGAGGTTGTAGCCAGGCAGAGGTTGGCCTCTTCTCCCAGGCATCCAGCACCAGAACAAGAGGACACAGTCTCAGGCTGCGCCAGGGCAGGTTTAGGCTGGATGTTAGGAAGAAGTTCTACACGGAGAGAGTGATTGCCCATTGGAATCGGCTACCCGTGGAGGTGGTGGAGTCACCTTCACAGGAGGTGTTCAGGAGAAGACTTGATGGGGTGCTTGGCTGTATGGTCTAGTTGTTGGGTGGGTTGGATTGTTTGATGGGTTGGACGTGATGATCTTGAAGGTCTCTTCCAACCTGGTGTATTGTATTGTATTATTGTATAATTAGATCTCAATTTAATAATGTAGTAAAGAATGCTACAGACAAACTTATCAGTTTCTAATCTTTTCCTTAGTTTACATTGAGACATTCTTATAAAGTCAACCAATTTCATTTTCCTGAATAATGGGAATTTAAGGGATTGCCAAATAATAATATTCCTGATAAAACGATGACCTAATATAATCATAACTTTAATTTCAACCATCTTGATCTGTGTTTTCTTGAGGATATTCTTAGTTTTCTAATAGTTTCCTTCTTGCTTTCTTCATTGATTCCCACCAAACTTAAATCACCATTAAACTATTAACTTAAGTTGTTCAGTAACTTTCCTTAGTCCAAATTCACATAAAGGATTCATATTTTTTACATAGTAATTACAGATATTGTCAGATACTCAGTATATATATATGCATATATATATATATATATATATATATAAAATAAGATTTAAGATGGAACAGTTTAGTCACTTTATAAAAACAGAATAGTTATTAAGAGACAAAGCAAGCTGAGATCATTTTATGTCTATGTAAGCCTGAAATATCCCTCGGAGCCACAGAGCCTTTTCTTCTCTAGGCTGGGATAA
This sequence comes from Picus viridis, assembly GCA_033816785.1. NCBI lineage: Eukaryota > Metazoa > Chordata > Aves > Piciformes > Picidae > Picus > Picus viridis. The sequence goes on from JAWKAJ010000141.1 coordinate 2,392, forward strand.
AAAAGCAAGCCAGCAAACAAAGCTTTCTAAGTGTTTTCTCACAGAAAATCACTGATCAAATTCTCTGTTCCAAATCTCTGATCATTTATGTGGCCTTCCTCTGGACATGCTCTAATAGGCCCATGTCTTTCTTGCTCTGAGGACTCCAGAGCTTGACACAGTTGCCCAGGTGAGGTCCCATGACAGCAGGGTAGAGAGGAAGAATCACCTTCCTTGACCTGCTGGCCACACTTCTTTTGGTGCTGCTCAGAATAGGGTTGCCTTTCCTGGCTGTGAGCACACAGTGTTGGTTCATATTCGGTTTTTCATCCTGCAACACTCCCAAGATCTCTCAATCTACCTATTACCAAGCCTGTATTTCTACTTGGGACTGTCTCAAGCCATGTGCAGGACCTATACACTAAAGTCAAACTGGCTGAGAGGAGGGTGAAGAGGAGCTGACCAGAATATTTTCATAAGAAGAAAATGCATTTTTACCATTTCCTTAACACAATGCTAATTCTGCTTATTATTTTCATAAACAGCTATAGATATGTAAACTTATTTTTGGTGTCTACTTTTATCTCAGTTTATATGCATCACATTAATCCCTAATATAGGCAAGCAGTTATCCTGACCAGTTCTACAGCAATTCTTATGTTACAGACAATACTGAAATATCATTTATTTTAAGCCTGCTTTGGATTGGTAATCACAGGGAAAAAAAGATTCTGTCTTACACTTCTTCATGTCATGAATATTTTGAGAAACATAACTGAAGTAAGTGTGAAGTCAAACAATTTGGATATATACTCAAACCTAAGATGCTTTTTTGAATCAGATATAAATCTGTTTATATTGCAATCCTGTGCAGGAAATGTCATGAACATATAATTTGTTATTATGATGACAGCTCATTAGTGTTGTCTGGATAACAACATTTCCATTTAATGAAGAAAAGATTGTTTCAAAATTACTTTTTGTTCTGATGTAGGATCAAGATCTGATCTATTTAATTTCTTAGTAACTAGCTGGACAAAAAAAAACCAACATTGAGATCAGTGACTTGTAAATGGTTTTCTATCTTCTCTGTTCATGTTCTGGCATTTCAGCTCTTATGTAGGTCTGAATGACCCTTTGAGACCAGAAGTTAATTCTGGATTCAGAAAAACTTGATCACTTTTATCAAAACAATTGTTTTCATACAAATACAAACCCCATTTTTTTTAAATTATGCATGGATATGTCTTACTTTTCTGTCTAGCTGTTTAGCTCAATCTGCAGGGTCTGTAATAAGCAAGTAATCTGAGCATGATGAATCTTAGCAGGATGCTTTTAGTCCTATATTCAACTTGGGGTCTGTGTCTGCATCGTTCTTTGCTGAAGATAGTCACAAATGGCAAATTTGTTACTATCTGGAAGATTCTGAAGCCATGGTTAAAAAAGTTGCCTACGGCTTACATTCCTGCAAATGTTCTTACTGAGATGCATGAAATCTCTGGTATGCAAAGACAGGAAGAGAGCTGGGTATATCTTCAGATTAGTTTTACAAACTGGTTGACATTCCTGCTTTCCAAACAAGACAAAGTACCACAGAAGGACTTAATTTTGTTGTTTACTGTAATATATGCATTACCACATACCCTGCTACCAGCCCAAAACCAAACACCCCCCCTAAAAAAACCAGCCAAACAAAAAAAGAAACTACCTTCCCCCTCCCCAGGAAAGAAAAAAAAAAAAAAAAAGAAGATAACTTAATGCCCCAGAATTTTTTCAAATAACTCTGAATAGGTTTGGTGTAAATTAGTCTTCATTATAAGCACCTAGTAGGATAAACTTTCCAAGGTGGTTGCAACATCCATAATGCTAGTCAAGCCAGAAAACTTTATCTTCTAAAAAAAAAAAATAAAAAATTAAAGTACTTGTGTATTCCTCTGATGAGACCTGTTGTCTTCATTAACATTCTTGCAAGGCATTACACAGAACAAACTGAGCAAGCCTGTTATGTACAAATTAAACACTTTGGCCTGACATCAGGTGTCTTTCTTTAAGTCTTTGTACTACTCTGTTAGTTTTAGCTGAAGTTGCACTCTGCACATAGTTACATGGCAACATCAAATGTAATGTTGTGGCATTTTGTCTTCATATTATAGTACAAATAATTACATCCTAATACGAACCTAATCATTCAAATCTACCACACAGTTGAACCACAATCTTAGTTCAAGTTATCTTTCCTACAATGCACCTAGTTATCTTTTTTAATAATTATATAGGTAAATGTATGAATTTATTACTGCATTATTGGTTCCAATATTTAAAAAGAAAAAAATGTAAACTTCTAAAATTCAATTTTTCTTTACAAGGATACTGCCAAACTCATAAACCCCTTGCATAGTGATGACTATAGGTGATTGGACAACCTGGTCAATGAATAGCCATTATTCACTGACTCCGAAGGAATTTTAAAATATCCATTATGAAATAACTCCCAGATCTTCTTCTGAGTCCTCATTATTTGTAGACTAGCTTATTATCTTAGTCATAACAAATATTAATCCATTGTTTCTTCTTATTGTTATTCAACAGTAACAACCCAACTAATAACTCATATGGATCTCTGCAAAAATTACAGAAAACTGTACCTCCCAGTAGGCTATATATTTTTAGTCATAAAAAATCATCTACATAAATTCTAGAAAACAATATTTTTTAGGTAGAGAGATGGAGGCAGAGATAAACAAGGTGAGATTTGGTGAAATATGATGAGTCACAGCCAGAATTATCCCATAATTATTACACTTTTAGCATAATGTTATCTGACTTATGATTTACTCCTTTCTCAAGCAATTTTCAACTGCAGGTATAGATTCATGCAAGAAATTAAGGAGGAATAACTGAAGCATAGAATTAGTTATATTATTATTTAAACTTCCTTTACTTCCCCCTCTCCTTCTCACCTCTCACCTCCCCCCTTTAAGAAGGACAATATTCACAGATTTTAAAACAATTGTAAAGGACTAAATGAAACAACAGAATTCAAATGCTGACAAATATACAATTGACACTTCAACAGATCTAATATTACTGCCTAAGAAAAACAACCTCAGTGACTCCATTCTGATTTCACTTATGTCAGTAAATCTAGAGTAACTTCCCTGCAACTGCTGTAGTCAATAGTTATTCCTGATTTACACTTATGAAGCTGAAAGAAAATGGGGCTTTACCTGATCAGCAAAACCTGTCTCAGCATGGATTTTTCTCCAGCAGTCATCTTCCTATAGTAATTTCAAGAAAAAAAAAATTCAGACATCATATAAGCAGTTAAGGAAATTATATATCACATAGTTCCAAAAATCCTGGAGAATTGCAAGCAGAAGTCTTGCCTTAAAGGTATTCTTTACGTAGATTTAAATAATTCAATTGTTGAATAAATCTTCTCTATTCTACTTATTCAAACATTTTCAACTTCCATTTCCGAGCAGATATGCCAAGAGTCCTGAGGAAGAAAGGATCTTTCTTGATCATTGAGAAAAGTGATGTGAAAGTAAGTTACATGCATAAGTTTCTGCATATTGTATAGGAAACTTATATTTCATATTATGCTGCCTACAACTATCCTCAATAAGAGTGGGATTTGGAAAAGATATAGTTTATTTCCTAGACTTAAATAATTCATTGGTTGAATCTTGAATACTTGCATGTTTTGTCAAGCATTCACATATTTCCTGTGATAATTTCACTGACAATACAATGTAAAACAAAACAAAGCAAAAATACACCTAGTCTTCTCTTAAAGGGGTAACAGTCAGTATAGAAACTCTTTAGAGCTTGGAAAATGTACAGCATATTGAGGAAGGCTGCTGTCTTCTTAGTAGAAAATTCTGTGATATTTGAAATGCAAAGGGCTTTTATTATATTTTTAAAGAAATTTTCAGTCTTTTATCTGGTGTTCTTTGATCAAATATGAGCTACAGGGAATTCAGAAAAGCTTTTTTTCTCTTTCCATGTTCTCCTTCTGAAATCAAAGTGGCTGGGTTATTGTGTTGTCAAGTGCTATTTTTTTGATAAAAGTAGACACAATACTGACAAGTGTTGATTTGACCTTTATTCTTTTTTAAATTTTGTATAAAGCTGTCTCTGTGGTTTGGCTGAAGAAGCATTTCAAATCAATGTTTCTTGTATTTTCATTCTTTAAGCCAATAATTTCCCTGACAATTACATGCACAGAATTGACACACAATTGCCTTGGAATCCAAACACTCAGAGCTCTTTCTAAGATTAATTGATTGTTCATAGAAAAATGAAGACATGATATTCTGCAAATGAAGTTTTCTCAGTGAATAATTATTTCATTTTCAGAATTTTAAACTAATTAGACAAAAACTAGAAATGCATAATTTCATGTAGCAATGCAACAGTATTTTGTCCACTTGCCTCACAACTGTTTGTTCTTTCTTCCTCTCCCAATTTTCATAACAATGTATGTTGTGAACCAAAATGCTAAAGCAAGCAAAAATTTCCATTCTTCCAGTTTTGCTATTGTGTAAGGACTTCCTCCCACTTGACTTTCTTAATCAGCTGAAGGGTTGGAATGAAAAGATGGAATAAAATGGGTTCAAATGAAAGGGACCCCTTCAAGAACTGAAAAAAAGTCCAGTAATTGTTCCCTGGAGACATCTATCTGACATTTATCTGACTTTGGGTCACCTAACCTGACTCTGTCTTGCAAAGAAAATGTTCTCTGACGTCTTTATTAAGAGAGAAACAAATGTTTTATACCTTACTAGATGATCATACAAGTACGTGAGGGCATTTAGAGGAAAGAAAGTTGTAGGAAAGTAAGGTTATCATCCTTCATTCCAGCACAGCATCAGGGAATTGCTGAAGACAAAAGGACAAAGAGCCAGGCATCTTGTCTTGGTATTGGATTGTACAGAATGTCAGATTACTATAGCCCATTGTCAAATAACATCCTACCAGTTCCACAGAAGATGCAAAGTTAGATCAGCATTAACTGTTGTTTTGTTTGTTCATTACTACTGTCTGAGCTGTGTCATGATAGGGCCAAATGGCCCCAGCACAAACCCAGACAGATGCTAAGGTATGTAGACATGGTCCACTTCTCCCCCCTCCTTCCTGCAGAAGTCCAGGGCAATGCAGGAAGAAGAACAAAGGGGACAGGACCATGCATGCCTGGTTCACAACCCTGTATCTATGGTAAGGGCACATGTCCTGGCCACAGCCTGGCAGAACCCCTTCCCATTGGGTAACTCTGAGCTGGTTTCATGCCCTATTGGTCCATTCTATCTTGGGCAAGATTTATACACAGGGTGATTTCTAGTTGCCTGTGCCTTGCTTAGCCTTGTGTGCTTAAACCTGCTTGGACCTTGTCTGGCTTAAACTGCCTTGAGTTGCATAGCCTCATGTTGCCCAACCTCAAGTTGCCCAGTCCAGTGCCTGGGATAAAGCCATGAGCATACATACTACAATCTACGAGAGGAGCCATGAGCTTAGGAGTCAGAGCCAAGCCTGCTTCCCTGCAATAAGGTCTCCCCTGAGCCTCCTCTTCTCCAGGCTAAGCAACCCCAGCTCCCTCAGCCTCTCCTCATAGGGCTTGTGCTCCAAACCCCTAACCAGCCTTGTTGCCCTTCTCTGGGCATGTTCCAGCAACTCAACATCTTTCCTAAACTGAGGGGCCCAGAACTGGACACAGTGCTCAAGGTGTGGCCCAACCAGTGCTGAGTACAGGGGCAGAATGACTTCCCGGCTCCTGCTGGCTACACTCGATTCCTGATCCAGGCCAGTATGCCATTGGCCTCCTTGGCCACCTGGGCACACTGAACTGTTTAGGGAGGTTGCGAAGCACTAACACTAGGGAGGTTGTGAAGCAAAATCTCCTTGAGCAATGTCTAGCTGTGGAAATGATAGGGGGTGAAATGGCCAGCATAGATTTATCATAGGAAAATTGTGCCTAATTAATTTGTTTGCCTTTATGATGAGGTGACTGGCTTGGCAGATAATGGAGGACAATGGAAAATATTTACTTACTTTTAGCAAGACTTTTGGGATGGCTTCCTACAGTGTCCTTGCAGCAAAATCTAAAATAAAATTAAAAATGAACTGCTATATAAAGTGCCTAAGCTCTAATTTTGAAGTTGACTCCTCCACGCAGTTATGTGCAAGTATCAAAACACACACTTCGGAGGTCACTTTCAGCCTAAATTATTGCACAATTTTATGAGTACATCATCCTCAGAACATTGATCAGAATGATTGTTTAAACATTCCTTGAAGAAAGAAGGAGCTTAGACTGGCCACTTCTGTGAAGAACAATAAAAAATGTTTTTATAAATATATTAATGGCAAAAGGAGGGGCAAGAGCAACCTCCACTTCTTTGTGGACATGGAGGGGAATATAGTAACAAAAGATGAGGAAATGGCAGAGGTATTAACACCTTCTTTGCCTCAAATTTTAATATTCAGGATAGGTTGTCTTCTGGACAACTCGCCTTCTGAGCTGGCACATGGATTCAGGGGGCAGTAGAGTCCCCTCGTAATCCAAGAGGAAGCATTTAGAGACCTACTGAGCAACTTGGATCCCCACAAGTCTATAGGACCAGATGGGATCCATCTTAGGGTAATGAGAGAACTGATGGATGAACTCACCAAGCCCATAATTTTTCAGCAACCCTGGCTCACTGGAGAAGTCCCAGATGACTGGAAGCTGGCCAGTGTGGTGTCCATTCACAAGAAGGGCTGCAAGGAGAAGCCAGGGAGTTACAGGCCTGTCAGCTTGCCCTCAGTGCCAGGCAAGACTCTGGAACAGGTGATCTTGTGTTCAGTCACACAACACTTACAGGATGGCCGAGGGATCAGGCCCAGCCAGCATGGATTTAGGAGGGGCCCAATGACATTTGCTTTCTTGACCACCTGGGCACACTGCTTGCTCATATTAGGTTGCTTGTTGATTAGAAACGTCAGGTCCCTTTCTGTCACACAGCTTTCCACACACACTGCCACAAGCTTGTAGCATTGCTTCAGGTTGTCGTGACCCAAGCGCCAGGACCTGGCATTTGGCTTATCCCATTAACACTGTCCCTTTGATCCCATCTATCCAAGTCCCTCTGTAGAGCCTCCCTACCCTTATGAATACCAACACTCCCACCTGACTTGGCGCCATCTGCAAACTTACTGATGACACACTCTATGTCTTCATCAAGGTCAGCAATAAAGATGTTAAACAGAAGTGGTCCCAACACCGAGTCCTAGGGAACACCAGTTGTGACCAGTTGCCAGATGGATTTAACTCCACTGCCCTCTTTGGGCCTGTTCATCCAGCCAGTGCATTATCCAGCAGAGTGTGTGCTCACCGAAGCCACAAGCCTTGTGTGCTTAAACCTGCTTGGACCTGGTCTGGCTTAAACTGCCTTGAGTTGCATAGCCTCAAGTTGCCCAACCTCAAGTTGCCCAGTCCAGTGCCTGGGATAAAGCCATGAGCATACATACAATACAATACAATACAATACAATACAATACAATACACCAGGTTGGAAGAGACCTTCAAGATCATCGCGTCCAACCCATCAAACAATCCAACCCACCCAACAACTAGACCATACAGCCAAGCACCCCATCAAGTCTTCTCCTGAACACCTCCAGTGAAGGTGACTCCACCACCTCCACGGGTAGCCGATTCCAATGGCCAATCACTCTCTCCGTGTAGAACTTCTTCCTAACATCCAGCCTAAACCTGCCCTGGCGCAGCCTGAGACTGTGTCCTCTTGTTCTGGTGCTGGATGCCTGGGAGAAGAGGCCAACCTCTGCCTGGCTACAACCTCCCTTCAGGTAGTTGTAGAGAGCAATAAGATCACCCCTCAGTCTCCTCTTCTCCAGGCTGAGCAACCCCAGCTCCCTCAGCCTTTCCTCATAGGGCTTGTGTTCCAAACCCCTCACCAGCTTTGTTGCCCTTCTCTGGACACGTTCCAGCAAGTCAACATCCTTCCTAAACTGAGGGGCCCAGAATTGGACACAGGACTCAAGGTGTGGCCTAACCAGTGCAGTGTACAGGGGCACAATGACCTCCCTGCTCCTGCTGGCCACACTGTTCCTGATGCAAGCCAGGATGCCACTGGCCTTCCTGGCTGCCTGGGCACACTGCAGGCTCATGTTCAGCCTACAATCAACCAGCACCCCCAGGTCCCTCTCTGCCTGGCCACTCTCCAGCCACTCTGACCCCAGCCTGTAGCACTGCCTGGGGTTGTTGTGGCCAATGTGCAGAATCCGGCACTTGGATGTGTTAAATCTCATGCCATTGGACTCTGCCCATCTGTCCAGCCTGTCGAGGTCCCTCTGCAAAGCCTCTCTGCCCTCCAGCAAATCAACTGCTGCCCCCAGCTTGGTGTCATCCGCTAATTTACTGATGATGGACTCAATGCCCTCATCCAGATCATCAATAAAGATGTTGAAGAGCATGGGGCCCAGTACTGATCCCTGGGGCACACCACTAGTGACAGGCCGCCAGCTGGATGTGGTGCCATTCACCATTACTCTCTGGGCTCAGCCCTCCAGCCAGTTCCTAACCCAACGCAGTGTGCTCCTGTCCAAGCCACGGGCTGCCAGCTTGGCCAGGAGTTTGCTGTGGGGAACGGTGTCAAAGGCCTTGCTGAGGTCCAGGTAGACCACATCCACAGGCCTCCCCACATCCACCAGGCGGGTCACCTGATCCTAGAAGGAGATCAGGTTGGTCAGGCAGGACCTGCCCCTCCTAAATCCATGCTGGCTAGGCCTGAGCCCCTGGTCATCCTGTAAGTGCTGTGTGATCGCACTCGAGATGACCCGTTCCATAATCTTGCCTGGCACTGAGGTCAGGCTGACAGGCCTATAATTCCCTGGCTCATCCAACCGGCCCTTCTTGTGGATGGGCACCACGTTAGCCAGCTTCCAGTCTTCTGGGACCTCACCAGTGAGCCAGGACTGCTGAAAAATGATGGAAAGTGGCTTGGACAGCTCATCTGTCAGCAATCTCAGCACCCTAGGATGGATCCCATCTGGTCCCATGGCCTTGTGGGGGTCCAAGCGGCTCAGTAGATCTCTAACTTCCTCTTGGAGCAGTGGGAAACTATGCATCTCTCTGGCTCCTTCTGCCAGCTCTGCAGGCTAGCTGTCTGGAAGACGTTCTGCCCTGCTAGTGAAGACTGAGGCAAAGAAGGTGTTAAGTACCTCTGCCTTTTCCTCATGCTTTGTTACAACGTTCCCCTCCGTGTCAACCAAGGAGTGGAGGTTGTCCTTGCCCTTCTTCTTGCTATTGATGTATTTATAGAAGGACTTTTTGTTGTCCTTCACAGCAGAGGCCAGTCTAAGTTCTAAATGGGCTTTTGCCTCCCTAATTTTCTTCCTGCACAACCTAGCAACATCCCTAAACATTCTGTAGGTTGCCTCCCCTTTCTTCCAAAGATAATACACCCTCTTTTTTTTCCCTAAGTTCTATTAAAAGTTCATTGCCCATCCAGGCTGGCCGTCTGCCCCGGTGGCTCATCTTCCGGCACACCGGCACAGCCTGTTCTTGCACCTTCAATAGTTCTTCCTTGAAGTAGGTCCAGCTCTCCTGGACCCCTTTGTTTTTAAGGGCTGATTCCCAAGGAACCTTCTGAATTAGTTCCTTGAGTAGCCTGAAGTCTGCCCTCCTGAAGTCCAGAGTGGAGGTCTTCTTGCTCCCCCTCTTGGCTTGGCTGTATACTGAAAACTCTATTATGTCGTGGTCACTGGTGCCTAAACACCCTCCGACCACCACATCACCCACCAGCCCTTCCCTGTTGGTGAAGAGGAGGTCAAGCATAGCCTTACCCCTGGTAGGCTCACGCAGCACCTGGGATAAGAAGCTGTCCTCCATGCACTCTAAGAACCTCCTAGACTGCCTCCTCTCTGCTATGTTGAGATCCCAGCAGATATCAGGCAGGTTGAAGTCACCCATGAGAATGAGGTCAGGTGATCTTGAGACAGCCTTAAGCTGCCTATAGAATGCCTCATCGACATCCTCCTCCTGGTTGGGTGGTCTATAACAGACGCCAACCAGGATGTCTGCCCTGTTGGTCTTCCCTCTAATTCTCACCCACAAGCACTCAACCCTATCATCCCTGATCTCCATCTCAACAGCATCCAGTGCCTCCCTGACGTACAGGGCCACCCCTCCACCCCTTCTTCCTTGCCTGTCTCTCCTGAAGAGCCTGTAGCCGTCAATTGCAGCGCTCCAGTCATGCGAGTCATCCCACCACGTCTCTGTGATGGCAACTACATCATAACTTTCTTGCTGCAACAAGGCTTCCAGCTCCTCTTGTTTGTTACCCATGCTTCGTGCATTAGTGTACATGCACTGCAGCTGGGCTGCTGGTTTCACCTCTAGCTCTAGCTTATCACCTCCAGACTCCTGCCTGAGGGCACTGGTTTCCGACCCTCCCCCTTCGAAGCTAGTTTAAAGCCCTGTCAATGAGACTTGCTAATTCCCTTCCCAGAATCTTTTTTACCTTTGGGGGACAGGCCATTCTCATGTATTATGACCTTTCCCCTCCTCTGGGACAGATGTACTCCATCTGTTACCAGCTGACCTGGTGCAGTAGAAAGTTGCCCAAGATCGAAAAGCCCAAAATTCATTCGTCTGCACCAGCCCCTAAGCCACTTGTTGACTACAGCGACTGACTTGTTCCTTCTTGTGTTCCCTCCTGCAACTAACGGTATCAATGTAAAAATTATTTGTGCACCTGACCCCTCAACCAGATCTCCCAGGGCCCTGAGGTCATTTTTGATAGCCCTGGGAGGCCTGGTACCAACATCATCATTCCCTAACTGCATGACCAATAAGGGATAATAATCTGAGGGCTGTACCAGACTGGGCAGCCTTCTGGTAACATCTCCATCTTGGACTCCTGCTAGGCTAATAAGTTCCCTATGAGATGGGTCCGGCCTACATATGGGACCTTCTGTTCCCCTCAGGAGGGAATCACCAATAACAATTACCCTCCTTTTCTTTTTTAGGGAGCAAGTCCTGATGCCAGGGGAAGGCTGTTTAACCTTAGGCTGCGTTGCCTTAGGCTGCGTTGCCTTAGGCTGCGTTGCCTTAGGCTGCTTAACCTTAGGCTGTTTAGCCTCAGGGAAGACCCCAGATGGTGTGTCCTCCGGCATCAGTATCACCTCACCCTCGATCTCCAGCGCCCCATACCTGTTTTCCAAGGGCAGTGAGGGAGGTGGGGGGAGGCAAGGAGGTTTTAATTTGTGTCCTTTGAGAGGAACCTGTATCCATTCCCCTCTGCTTTTTGAACAACCAGTCTCTGCTGGGGGAGCCTGTGGAGCCTGCTTACTCGGGTTCATCTCTTTCTTCCTGTGGCTCATCACTTTTCTACAATCCCATACATCTCTAAGACTAGCAACCTCATCCTTTAGTCTGGCCACAAGGTCGAGCAGATAGCCAATCTGCTCACACCTAATGCAAGAGTTGCCCCCACTACTCTGCATCTCAAGAGCCAGGCCCCAGCACTCACTACAGCCAGATACCTGGACAGCTACCTGCTTGTGTTCTACCTCAGTCTGGGTCGACACTGATTTTTTAAAGGAGATTTTGCTGCGCGTTATAACCATGCTGCCCCTGGCCACGGCCGTGGCTGCCCCTGGACACACCACCCACTGGACAAAAATTTAGAAAAAGTGCGGCAGCGCGCGAGAGCACCAGAGAGTACCAGAGAAGGGGCTGCTGCCGAGCGGAGCCGCGCGAACCGCTGTCCGCAGCCCGAGGAGGAGAAGCGCGAAAGCCCGCCCAAGTGGCCACTGATCCCGGCGCTGTTCCGAAGGGGCTGCTGCCGAGCGGAGCCGCGCGCGAACCGCTGTCCGCTGTTCAAATTCCGCCGCCGAAGGCGCTGGCCTCACGAGCCGCAAGCACGTGAAGACAGGGCCGCCCGAGTGCCGCTGTGTGTTCAGGAAGCGTGGCGAACCCGGCCGCCACCGCAGCCCGAGGAGGAGAAGCGCGAAAGCCCGCCCAAGTGGCCACTGATCCCGGCGCTGTTCCGAAGGGGCTGCTGCCGAGCGGAGCCGCGCGCGAACCGCTGTCCGCTGTTCAAATTCCGCCGCCGAAGGCGCTGGCCTCACGAGCCGCAAGCACGTGAAGACAGGGCCGCCCGAGTGCCGCTGTGTGTTCAGGAAGCGTGGCGAACCCGGCCGCCACCGCAGCCCGAGGAGGAGAAGCGCCAAAGCCCGCCCAAGTGGCCACTGATCCCGGCGCTGTTCCGAAGGGGCTGCTGCCGAGCGGAGCCGCGCGCGAACCGCTGTCCGCTGTTCAAATTCCGCCGCCGAAGGCGCTGGCCTCACGAGCCGCAAGCACGTGAAGACAGGGCCGCCCGAGTGCCGCTGTGTGTTCAGGAAGCGTGGCGAACCCGGCCGCCACCGCAGCCCGAGGAGGAGAAGCGCCAAAGCCCGCCCAAGTGGCCACTGATCCCGGCGCTGTTCCGAAGGGGCTGCCGCCGAGCGGAGCCGCGCGAACCGCTGTCCGCTGTTCAAATTCCGCCGCCGAAGGCGCTGGCCTCACGAGCCGCAAGCACGTGAAGACAGGGCCGCCCGAGTGCCGCTGTGTGTTCAGGTAGCGTGGCGATCCCGGCCGCCAAGCTACAAGCTACGAGAGGAGCCATGAGCTTAGGAGTCAGAGCCAAGCCTGCTTCCCCTTGCGACCAGGATTTTGCTGTGTTTCCATTCACCGAGGACAAAGCAAGCAGCCGTTGTGAGAAGCTGTCTGCTGAAGCCAGACCAGCCATTGAAGACCATGTGGCCTTCTTGCCGGCAACCTGCTGTGCCTGGCATATGAGAGTGCCCCAGAGCCTCTAATACACAGCAGCAGCGCTCCCTACATGAGTACAACCAGCCGTGAGTAATTAATTAACTGCCTCTTTGGCATAAGTGTCCTTGTTGAGTCTCCCCCTGCCACTGTGGTCAAGTGCCATTTCACTCCTGGGGTATACTCTTTCTCTTAGTTCCTCCAGGTTTGCATAAAATTGTTTAAATTGTTGCAATTGCCCAAATCCTGTACATTCCCATTTAAATATATGTAACCATACATTGAACCTTTGGATAAGTTTTGGCAATTTTCATATTAATAAATATTATTAATACTTTGATTAATATTATCATATCCTTTATAATAAAGGAAAAAATATATATCCTTTCCTAACAAGCTGTCAAAGTTCCATTCTGTTGATAGTATGGTGTGAAAGTCCCATCTCTGCAGTCTCTCAAAACAGTGTTTGACTTCAAATGTCCATGTGTTAGCTCTCTAAAGTGTTATTTTCATTTTGATATTGGGGATTTCACATGCTGGGAAAAAATATTGCTTTCAAATCAGAAATATAAACCAAAACAAAACCACCACCAACAATATAAGTACATTTAAAAAGAAACTTGTGAAATAAAATAGATTATATATATATGTAATAAAATTATATTGCTGGCTTATTCAGACAATATTTTTCCTGTTTTTCAAAGTTAAAAACAATTTGCTGTTTTTCACTGGTAACTTTCTGAATGACAGATTTTCTCATGAAACACTGTCATTAGTCTTCACTTGGATCAAAAATTCAGTTTTGAGAATGTTTGAAAACATCTGATTTTCCTCATCACTTCAACTGTAATTCATCATCACACTGAACACTGAACCATATATTCCTAACTAACTCAGATAAAAGTCTATTCATGAAAGTAATATTTCTTGCAGTAAAAGTTAGTAGCTGGAAAAAAAATATTGAACCAGTCTAACATTGAAGAAAGAGCTGTGGGAACTTCATTTAACTTCAAAAGACTTTAGAGTATACTGGGATACTCTGAAAAACAATAAGAAATTATGACTTTCATGTAAGAAAAATTCAGTGAAAGAAAGAGGTACATAATCACAGAATCACTGAAACATTCAGCTTGGGAAAGAGTCTCAGGATCATCAAGTCTAACCAATAACCCTGCTCTACAAAGTTCACCCTTTAAACTGTATCCCCAAGCACAGCACAGAATCACACAGAATCAACCAGGTTGGAAGAGATCTCCAAGATCCTCAAGTCCAACCAATCATCCAACCCTTTCTAGTCAACTAGATTATGGCATTATGTGCCCCATCCAGTCTTTTCTTAAACAGCTCCAGGGACACTTACCCACCACCTCCCTGGGCGGTCCATTCCAATGGGCAATCACTCTTTCTGTGAAGAACCCCTTTCTAAGATCAAGCCTAAACATCCCCCTGCACAACTTGAGACTGTGTCCAGTTGTTCTGCTGCTGCTTGCCTGGGAGAAGAGACCAGCCCCTCCGCCTCCTCCCCCTCCAGCTACAACCACCCTTCAGATAGTTGTAGAGAGTAACAACAACAGCATCAAGGTGAGCCTCTTATTCCACCCTAGCTCCCTCAGCCACACCTTACAGAGACTGTGCTCCTGTGAAAGACTAAAGCTTGTCTCTCCTGGTGTGACTCAACAAAGATAAAATCACTTGCTGCTTGCCCAGACAATAGCTGATGTGCGTTGGGCAGAGCCACTGCAAGGACTCTTGGAAGGTGCAAAGATAACATTGCTCACCGGACTGCAGCTGACCTACAACAATGGCCCAAGGGCCCAGCTTTCACACCTTCAGGACAGGATAATTTCCAGCCATCAGATACCCCAGGAAAGGACAATGGATTCACCACCTGTTTCCTGATGTGTAAAGAGTGTGTGGGTAGGTAGATGGAGAAGGAGGAGGCAGAGGCCTTCCCCCCTCTATCCAGTGGCTGCCCAAACTCACCTGAGTACACAGAAAGATTTCCTGGGGAACGATATCTGGACACTTACCTAAAGGTGATTTCCCAGAACAATATCCTGGGGAACAACACCTGGACACTTGCCTAAGGGCTAAAAACTGTATAAAAGACTGGAGCAACTACTGGTTTGGAGAAAATTGGAGAAGCAAAATGCAGAAGAAAGAAGATGGCACCACACGCTGGAAACATCACGGGGCCAGCACAATGGATCTTGGACTCTCCATGCCCTAAGTTCCGCCGCTGCAACTCATGGAGCTGAAGAAGCTGCTCAGAGGACCTCATCCCTTCTACAGCCAAAGCCTCAGCACCGGTTCTCTACAGACCCAGCATCTCCTGCAGCGCCTTTCCTCCACAGACTCAAACTGTCTTGGGGGTGAAGGGTGTGGTAATATAATTCTTTCCCTCTTCTCCCTTTCTTATCTCTCTTCCTATTCTCTCTCTCTCCCCTTCTGATCCCTCCACTTTATTTATGTAATAAATAGTCTAGCTGTTGATATTTTGGCCTCGTTTGTGCCTCTAATTTCACAACATGTGAATATTCATAAAAAAACTGAATCTCTTTCCCTCTCTGGATCGAGACAGCATTGGAATGTGCTGCCCAGGGAGATGACTGGGTCACCAACCCTGAATGTGATTAAGGACCTGTCTTTACACATCAGGAAACAGGTGGTGAATCCATTGTCCTTTTCTGGGGTATCTGATGGCTGGAAATGATCCTGTCCTGAAGGTGTGAAAGCTGGGCCCTTGGGCCATTGTTGTAGGCCAGCTGCAGTCCGGTGAGCAATGTTATCTTTGCACCTTCCAAGAGTCCTTCCAGTGGCTCTGCCCAACGCACATCAGCAGCAAGTGATTTTATCTTTGTTGAGTCACACCAGGAGAGACAAGCCCATGGCAGGGGGTTGGAACTAGATGATCCTTGTGGTCCCTTCCAACCCTGACTGATTCTATGATTCTATGATTCTAAGCTTTAGTTTCTCACAAATGCCTGACCACTCTTTCAGTGAAATTTTTTTCATAATACCCAGTCTAAACATACCCAGTCATAGCTTGAGGCTATTCCCTCTTGTTCCACCACTAATTACCTGTGAGAAGAGACCAGCACCAGCCTCCCTACAATGTCCTTTATTATAGACAACAATGAGGTCTCCCTTCTGCTACCTCTTTTTCAGACTAACCAACCCCAGCTCTTTCAGTCACTCTTCATAAAATCTATTCCCCAGGCCCTTCACCAGCTTCATTTCCCTCCTCTCCACCCACTCGCTGACCTTGAAATCTCTCTTAGATTGAGGTGCCCAAAACTCAACACAACACTCGAGGTGTGGCCTCTCAAGAGCTCAGTAAAAGGGGACAATTACTTCCCTACTCCTGCTGGACAAAGCACTTCTAATACAGTCCAGGATGCCATAGGCTTTCTTGGCCAGCTGGGCATACTGCTTGCTTATATTCAATTGTTTGTCAACTAGAATCCTAAGGTCCCTTTGATCCAATCTATCCAAGTCCCTCTGTAGAGCCTCCCTACCCTTATCAATATCAACACTCCCACCTGACTTGGCACCATCTGCAAACTTACTGATGACACACTCTATGTCTTCATCAAGGTCAGCAATAAAGATGTTAAACAGAAGTGGTCCCAACACCGAGTCCTAGAGAACACCAGTTGTGACCAGTTGCCAGATGGATTTAACTCCACTGCCCTCTTTGGGCCTGCTCATCCAGCCAGTGCATTATCCAGCAGAGTGTGTGCTCACCCAAGCCACAAGCAGCCAGCTTGACCACAAGTGTTATGTGGGAAATGGCATCAAAGGCTTTTCAAAAGTCTAGGTAGACAATATCCACAATATCCTCATCCAACAGTTGGGTCATCCTGTCATAGAAGGAGATCAGGTTGGTCCAGCCCTTCACAAACCCATGCTGACTGGGCCTGATTCCCTGGTTGTTCTCTACACGGTGCGTAATGGTGATTGAGATGATCTGCTCTGTGACCTTCTCTGGTACCAAGTCAGACTGACAGGTCTATAGTCTCCTGCATCCTCCTTTCTTCCTTTCTTGTAGATAGGTATTGCATTTGCTACTCTCCAGTCCATTGGGACCTCCCCAGTTCGGCAGGACTTCAGGTAAATCATGGAAAGTGGCTTGGGGAGCAACAACTGCGAACTCCCTCAGCACCCTTGGGTGCAGCCCATCTGGCCTGATGGACTTGTGTGCCTGTAAGTGGTGTAGCAGGTCAATGACCACTTCCTCATTTGTTATGATGACCTAGTTCTGATTCCCCTCCCTGACTCCTAATTCATGAGGCTGGGTGACCAGGGAACTGCTGGTTCCAGTGCTAAAGTCCCTGAAAAAGTAGGCATTGAGCACCTCAAACTTTTCCTCATTCTTAGTCACTATGTTTCCTTCTGCAGCCAACAAAGAATGGAGAATTTCCCTATTTCTCCTTTTGTTGCTAATGAATTTATAGGAATATTTTTTTATTATCCTTAATGGCTGTAGCTCGGTTTAGCTCCAGCTGTGCATTGGCTCTCCTAATTTTCTCCCTGCTTAGCTCTACTACATCCTTATAGTCCTGATGAGAGACCTGTCCCCTCTTCCAAAGGCCACAGTATACACATGCACAAATCTGGAAATGAGAAATGTTTATACAACATGGAAGAAAAGAGAAAAATGCATAACTAGTTCTTACATGGATCATGATATGGTCACTGCATTTTTCCTGAAATACTTTCAAAACTCTTGATCACAAACTAAGGTACTAGAGAGTGGCTAAATGAACAACTGTACTTTTCATCAGGTTTTATGCTATGATGCACTGAAGAGGGAGATTTTTTTTCCCCCCAGTCAGATAACACAGAAAGATACAAATCCTAATATGGCTCTCTCAGCATCACCATACAAAGAGCAGCAATAATTTATATGTACAGTATTTGATTCGACTTTTTTGTTTTCCAAAGGCTTGCCTTAAAATTTTGTGCAGCAGAATGAAAAAGGATCTGGAAATACAATTACAGTGATCTGTATAAAATAAAGTTATGTCTACCTAAATAGCCACCTGCATACCATGAAAATGAGAGTATGCAAACCAAAACTGGGGAACAAAAAGGAAAACAAAGGGCAAAATTAAACCACTAAAGCTGACACAATGTAGAAAAGGTTCTCCACTCGCTTAATTTGACCATTTTAATGGAGCATGTTGTGTTTATGTTCTGGATGTTTATGTGAGGAACTAATGAAGCTGGTTTTTTTCCCTTTAAGGAGCCAGAGGGATTTGGGGAGTCACTGAGAGGTTAGTGATCAGGCTAGTGGTCTGTTCAGCCACAGAAGCTGCTGGGCAATGCCTGCAACTCATGCTGTGCAGCAAGAATGCCCAACTGCATTTCCAAAGGGACGTGTGCTTTATGTTATGCAACAGCTGTTCCATTTCCTCTTTTAAAATTACTTAATAAAGAAGAGAACCTTTTTCCAATTTATTTTACTTGCTTTTGCTGAACAACTTATCTGGGGCTTGATCCAAAGCCCATAGAATTCAGTGGAGAGACTTTTGATTAACTTTTTAGGGCAGGCATAAAATTCATTAGAAAAAACACTTTGGTCATTTCGTGTTTCCTTTGACAAAATCCCCATTATTCTTAGTACTAGGCATACTGTACCATCTATTTGAGATAGAATTAAATATCAGAGGTGAAATTTCTTGAAGTTTTTGCTCTGTTCATGTATGTGTTGTGATTCATATCCAAAGTTTAGTTTGATACTTCTGTGTGCTGACTGGGCTTAAAAATCATGAAGTAGTTGTTTATAACTTTTCTAACTCTGCTAATATGTACAGACTTCACCTGAGAAAATAAGTAGATGAAAGAAAGCTTCAGTTTTAAAGTGGGAAAGGAAAAAGATTACCTGGATGCATTTCTCCCATGTAAATTAGCTTTGGAAAATGTTTTCTACAAACTATATCAAAGAATTTAATAAGGTGAAAATATTGTATTATAGTAGTTCTGCAACACAAAGTATAACTTAATAATTTCAGGACAAATTTCCTTTAATAAAACAGTTTGTAACTCCATTTTGCTTTTCTTTGAATTTTGGAACAGAAGCAAAATTAAATAATCAACAAACAAATAATGAAATGACAAATCTAATTCTCATTGCAATTTGTAGGATCACAGAATGGTTTGGGTTGGAATGGATCATAAAAATCTTGCAATTCCAACCCCCTACCATGGGCTGGAACACTGGATCAGGTTACTCAAATTCCCATCCAACCTGGCCCTGAACATTTCCAGGCAGGGGGCATCCACAACTTTTCTGGGAAAATTGTTTCATTGACTGTGGTAGGACACAGCCTAAACCGGTCACAATGACTCATTCATCACAGTATCACAGTATGACTAATGTTGGAAGAAACCTCGAAGATCATCGAGTCCAACCTGTAACCGCAGACCTCAAACCTTCATGACCCTCAGACCTTCGTGACCCTCAGTGCAGAATTTCTTCACTATATCTAATAAAAATCTGCCCTTTTTCAATTTAAAGGCATTATCCCTTGTCCTATTATTACATGTCCTTGTAAAAGGTCTCTCCCCATCTTTCCTATAAGCCCCTGTTAAGTACTGGAAGGCTGCTAGAAGGTTTTCATAGAGCTTTCTCTTCTCTAGGCTGAACAACTCCAACTCTCTCATTGAATAACCTCTGTGCTTTTTTTTTCTAGTTTTGCTCAAATTGTTAACTGCTCCCTTTTATGGAAATTACTCCCACAACCATACACTCGTATCTGTACATATAGTGCAAAGAAGTTATTAATACATTTTAAAATTATTAAATAGAATCATAGAATCATAGAATCAGTCAGGGTTGGAAGGGACCACAAGGATCATCTAGTTCCAACCCCTGCCATGGGCAGGGACACCCTACACTAGATCAGGCTGGCCAGAGCCTCGTCCAGCCTGCTCTTAAACACCTCCAGGGACGGGGCCTCAACCACCTCCCTGGATAACCCATTCCAGGGCTTCACCACTCTCATGCTGAAGAACTTCTTCCTCACATCTAGCCTGAATCTCCCCATTTCCAGCTTCATTCCATTCCCCCTAGTCCTATCACTACCTGAGATCCTGAGAAGTCCCTCCCCAGCCTTCTCATAGGCCCCCTTCAGATACTGGAAGGCCACAATGAGGTCACCTCGGAGCCTTCTCTTCTCCAGACTGAACAGCCCCAACTCCTTCAGTCTGTCCTCATAGGAGAGGTGCTCCAGCCCTCTGATCATCCTCATGGCCCTTCTCTGGACATGCTCCAGCACATCCACATCCCTCCTGTAATAGGGGCTCCAGAACTGGACGCAGTACTCCAGGTGGGGTCTCACCAGAGCTGAGTAGAGGGGAAGAAGCACCTCCCCCTGACCTGCTGGTACACTTCTCCTGATGCAGCCCAGGATCTGATTGGCTTTCTGGGCTGCAAGTGCACACTGAGAGTTCATGTTGAGCTTCTCGTCCTGCAGCACCCCCAAGTCTCTCTCCTCAGGGCTGCTCTCCAGCCAGTCCCTGCCCAGCCTGTATTTGTGCCTGGGATTGCCTCAACCCAGATGCAGGACCCTGCACTTGGTCTTGTTGAAGCTCATGATGTTGGCTTGTGCCCACCTCTCCAGCCTGTCCAGGTCCCTCTGGATGCCATCCCTTCCCTCCAGCATGTCCACTGCACCACACAGCTTGGGGTCATCAGCAAACTTGCTGAGGGTGCACTCAATGCCACTGTCCATGGCACCCACAAAGATGTTGAACAAGACTGGTCCCAGGACTGATCCCGGAGGGACTCCGCTTGTCACTGGCCTCCACTGGGACATGGACCCGTTGACAGCCACTCTTTGGGAGCGGCCATCAAGCCACTTCTTTATCCATCTAGTGGTCCATCCATCAAACCCATGTGTCGCCAGCTTGGAGACCAGGAGGTGGTGCGGGACAGTGTCAAAGGCTTTGCTCAAGTCCAGGTAAACGACATCAGTGTTTTAATTCATATTTATGTTAATTTTAATTCATATTTAATATTTTGTAATTCATATTTAATAGCTAAACCACCTCACCTTATTACAACCTTTTAAGTATCACAGTATCACAGTTTATTAGAGGTTGGAAGGGACCTGAAGAGATCATTGTAACCAACCTCCCCTGCCAAAGCAGGGTCACTTAGGGTAGGCTGCACAGGAATGCATCCAAGTGGGTTTTGAAAGTCTCCATAGAAGGAGACTCCAGAACTTCCTTGGGCAGCCTGTTTCAGTGCTCCACCACCCTCACTGTAAAGAAGTTTCTCCTCATGTTGGGGTGAAATCTTCAATGTACATGTTTGAACCCGTTGATTCTTGCCTTATTAGTATGTGCCACCGAAAAGAGCTTGGCCCCCTCCACTTGACACCTACCCTCAGATATTTATACACATTGATGAAATCCTCTCTTAGTCTTCTCAAGACTAAATAGCCCCAGAGATCTCAGTCTCTCTTCAGTAGGGAGATGCTCAAGTACCCTCATCATCCTCGTGGCTCTCCATTGGATTCTGTCTATCAGGTCCCTGTCTCTCTTGAACTGGGGAGCTCAAAACACAACAATCCAGGTGTAGTCTGGCCAGGGCAGAGTAGAGAGGTAGAAGAACCTGCCTAGACCTGCTGGACACAATTTTCTTGATGCACCCCAGGATACCATTGGCTCTCTTGGCCACAAGGGCACATTGCTGTCCCATGGAGAACTTGCTGTCCACCAGCACTTCAAGGTCTTTCTCCATGGAGCTGCTTTCCATCAGGGCAGCCCCTAACCTGGTGCATGTTGTTACTCCTCCCCAGACACAGAACCCTGCACTTGTCTTTATTGAACTTCATGTGGTTTGCCTGCATCCAGCTATACAGCCTGTCCAGATTTCATTGGATGGATGCACAGCCTGAGAGTTTTGTATCATCAGTGCGCTCGCTGAAGGTATTCTAAATCCCCTCATCCAAATAATTAATAACAATATTGAACAAATCTGGGCCCAGGACCAATCCCTGGGGAACACTACGGGCCACAGGCACCCAATTTATAGTAATAATACAATAAAGTAGATTGGAAGAGATCTTCAAGATCATCGCGTCCAACCCATCAACCAATCCAACCCACCTAAGCAACTAGACCATGCAACCAAACACCCCATCAAGTCTCCTCCTGAACACCTCCAATGAAGGTGACTCCACCACCTCCCCAGGCAGTCCATTCCAAAGGGCAATCACTCCCGCTGTATAGAACTTCTTCATAACATCCAGCCTAAACCTCCCCTGGCGCAGCCTGAGACTGTGTCCCCTTGTTCTGGTACTGGCTGCCTGGGAGAAGAGGCCAAACTCCACCTGTCCAAAACCTCCCTTCAGGTAGTTGTAGAGAGCAATAAGGTCACCCCTCAGCCTCCTCTTCTCCAGGCTAAGCAACCCCAGCTCCCTCAGCCTCTCCTCATAGGGCTTGTGTTCCAAACCCCTCACCAACTTCATTGTCCTTCTCTGGACACGCTCCAGCAAGTCAACATCCTTCCTAAACTGAGGGGCCCAGAATTGGACACAGGACTCAAGGTGTGGCCTAACCAGTGCAGTGTACAGGGGCAGAATGACCTCCCTGCTCCTGCTGGCCACACCGTTCCTGATGCAGGCCAGGATGCCATTGGCCCTCTTCCCTGCCTGGGCACACTGCAGGCTCATGTTCAGGCTACCATCAACCAGCACCCCCAGGTCCCTCTCTGCCTGGCCACTCTCCAGCCACTCTGACCCCAGCCTGTAGCACTGCCTGGGGTTGCTGTGGCCAATATGCAGAACCCGGCACTTGGATGTGTTCAATCTCATGCCATTAGATTCTGCCCATCTGTCCAGCCTGTCGAGGTCCCTCTGCAAAGCCTCTCCACCCTCCAGCTGATCAACACCTGCCCCCAGCTTGGTGTCATCTGCAAATTTACTGATGATGGACTCAATGCCCTCATCCAGATCATCAGTAAAGATGTTGAAGAGCATGGGGCCCCCATCCTTGGGGCACACCACTAGTGACAGGCCGCCAGCTGGATGTGGCACCATTCACCATCACTCTCTGGGCTCAGCCCTCCAGCCAGTTCCTAACTCAGCACAGAGTGCTGCTGTCCAAGCCATGGGCTGCCAGCTTGGCCAGGAGTTGCCTGTGGGGCACAGTGTCAAAGGCCTTGCTGAGGTCCAGGTAGACCACATCCACAGGCCTCCCCACATCCACCAGGTGGGTCACCTGATCCTAGAAGGAGATCAGGTTGGTAAGGCAGGACCTGCATTTCCTAAATCCATGCTGGCTAGGCCTGATCCCTTGGTCATCCTTGAAGTGCTGTGGCATTTCACTCAAGATGACCTGCTCCGTAATCTTGCCTGGCACTGAGGTCAGGCTGACAGGCCTATAATTCCCTGGCTCATCCAATTGTCCCTTCTTGTGGATGGGCACCACATTTGCCAGCTTGCAGTCTCCTGGGACCTCTCCAGTGAGCCAGGACTGTTGAAAAATGATGGAGAGTGGCCCAGTCAGCTCATCTGCTAGCTCTCTCAGTACCATAGGACAGATCCCATCTGGTCCCATGGACTTTTGGGTATCCAAGCGGCTGAGAAGATCTCTAACTATCCCATCCTGGAACAGAGAGAAACCTATGCAGCTCCCTGGCTTCTTCTGCCAGCTCTATTGACTCAGTGCCACTGTTGATGACACTCTGAAATCTGCTGTTGAACTAGTTTGCAATCCACTTCATTGATGAACTGTCTATGCTGTATTTCTTGAGTTTTTCTATGAGGATGTTATGGGAGACAGTATCAAAAGCTTTACTGAAGTCAAGATGTATGACATGCACTGCTCTTCCCTCATCTACCAGTTTGGTCATAATTTTGTAGAAGAATATCAGATTAATCCATGTTGGCTATTCCTGATAACCTTTGTGTCTTCCATGTAGTTAGAGATGACATGCAGAATGAGCTGCTCCATCATCTTTCCAGGGATGGAAGCGAGGCTCTCTGGTCTGTAGTTGCCTGGGTTATCCTTCTTGCCTTTTTTGGTGACTGGTGTGACACTGGCTTTCTTCCAGTTGTCAGGCACTTCTCTAGTTCTCCATGACTTTTCAAATATGATGGAGAAAGGTTCAGCAACAGCATCAGCCAGCCCTCTTAGCACTCATAGATGGACCCCATCGGGGCCCATGGACTGGGGCAGGAATTGGCAGGGCTCATAGACAGGGCTTTAAACTAGATTTGAAGGGGGGAGGGGTTGGTGGTCTCCTGCTGGCCTGTGACAAGCAGAGGGGCAGCTCACCTGAGGTGGAGGGATGGAGAGCCAGTAGGGGCTCTCAGCTTGCTGCCCTGAGGCAAGACACAAATGACACACCAGGACACCCTGTGGAAACCAAGGGGAGTTGGCACAGGAGAACGACAGGGCCAGCCCAGCTGAAGTGCTTCTATGCAAATGCACGCAGCTTGGGCAACAAACAGGATGAATTAAGGGCCACCATGCTGTTGGGACGCCATGACATAGTGGGCATCACTGAAACTTGGTGGGACGACTCCCATGACTGGAACGTAGGGATAGACGGGTATAAGCTTTTTAGGAAGGATAGGCAGGGAAGGAGAGGAGGAGGTGTTGCCCTCTATGTCAACAACCAGCTGCAATCAGCAGAACTCCACCTGGGGAGGCATGATGAGTTGGTTGAGAGTTTATGGGTTAGAATTAAAGGCAAGACAGGGGAAGGAGATATTACTGTGGGGGTCTCCTACAGGCCACCTGACCAGCAGAACCAAGCAGATGAGGCTCTGCACAGGCAAATAGAAGCGGCTTCCAGGTCACAAGCCCTGGTCCTCATGGTGATTTCAACCACCCTGACATCTGTTGGAGGGACAACACAGCAAGGCACCAGCAATCTAGGATGTTCCTGGACTGCATAGAAGACAACTTCCTCCTCCAAATGGTAGAGGAACCAACAAGAAAAGGTGCTACGCTGGACCTTGTTCTCACCAACAGGGAAGGGCTGGTAACAAATGTGAGGGTCAGAGACGGCCTTGGCTGCAGTGACCATGAAGCAGTTGAATTTAATATCCTCAGGGCAATCAGGAGGACATATTCTAAGCTTAGGACCCTAGACTTTAGGCGTGCAGACTTTGATCGCTGCAGGGATCTGCTAGCCAAAGTGTCCTGGGACAAAGCCCTGGAGGGAAGAGGGACCCAGGACAGCTGGTCAGTATTCAAGGACCACCTCCTCTGTGTCCAGGAGCTATGTATACCTACAAGGAGAAAAGCAGGAAGGAATGCTAGGAGGCCTGCCTGGATGAACAAGGAGCTGCTGGACACACTATCACTTAAAAAGAAACTCTACAGGAAGTGGAGGGAAGGACAGAGAGAACAGGGGTATATAAGGAAGCTGCCCGAGCAGCAAGAGGCCTGGTTGGGAAAGCCAAAGCAGAGTTTGAATTGAATCTAGCCAGGGAGGTTAAAGGGAACACTAAGAATTTCTATAGGTATGTTAATGGCAAGAAGACGACTAGGGAAGGTGTGGGCCCCTCAGAAAGGAAAGTGGTGAATTAATCACAAGTGATGTGGAAAAGGCTGAGGTACTCAATCACTTCTTTACCTCAGTCTTCACTGCAAGGGCCTCCAGCAACACTCCTGGTGTCATGGCAGACGATGCCAGGGACGGGGAGGAAGAACTGCCCATCATAAGTGAAGCACAGGTTCGTGATCACCTGAAGAACCTGAAAGTGTTCAAGTCCATGGGACCCGACGGGATACACCCACGGGTGCTGAGAGAACTGGCAGATGAGGTTGCCAAGCCCCTCTCTATTATATTCCAGAAGTCATGGCAGACTGGGGAAGTCCCCACAGACTGGAAAAGGGGAAACATTATTCCCATTTTCAAAAGGGCAAGAAGGAGGAACCAAGGGAAAAGCAGGAAAGAATGCTAGGAGGCCTGCCTGGATGAGCAAGGAGCTGCTGGACATGCTATCGCTTAAAATGAAACTCTACAGGAAGTGGAGGAAAGGACTTGGGGGTGCTGATGGACAAGAAGCTCAACATGAGCTCTCAATGTGCACTTGCAGCCCGGAATGCCAATCAGTTCCTGGGCTGCATCAAGAGAAGTGTGGCCAGCAGGTCAAGAGAGGGTGATTCTCCCCCTCTACTCAGCTCTGGTGAGACCCCACCTGGAGTACTGTATCCAGTTCTGGAGCCCCTATTACAAGAGGGATCTGGAGGTGCTGGAACGTGTCCAGAGAAGGGCCATGAGGATGATCAGAGGGCTGGAGCACCTCTCCTATGAGGACAGACTGAAGGAGTTGGGGCTGTTCAGTCTGGAGAAGAGAAGGCTCTGAGGTGACCTCATTGTGGCCTTCCAGTATCTGAAGGGGGCCTACAGGAAGGCTGGGGAGGGACTTCTCAGGCTATCAGGGAGTGATAGGACAAGGGGGAATGGAATGAAACTGGAGGTGGGGAGATTCAGGCTGGAGGCAAGGAAGAAGTTCTTCACCATGAGAATGGTGAAGCCCTGAATGGGTTATCCAGGGAGGAGGTAGAGGCCCAGTCCCTGGAGGTGTTTAAGAGCAGGCTGGATGAGGCTCTGGCCAGCCTGATCTAGTGTGGGGTGTCCCTGCCCATGGCAGAGGGGTTGGAACTAGATGATCCTTGTGGTCCCTTCCAACCCTGTCTCATACTGTGACACTATGATATTATGATATCTCCACACTGGAAGTTATAATATAGAAATAGCTAAACAGACCACATACATGTTTGGTTGTTCAAGTGTCTTGTGTCTGGCGGTAGACAGATTAGAAAAATAAGACAAACAGTAACAATTTCTTTTAGTACCCCTCCTCAGTTCTGACAGTATGGATAGTCAAACTTTGCTATGCTATTCGGCTTTACATTTTGTAAAAGACTTTTCCTTGGATCAGCAAATTATTTTAGTGCAATTTATCGTATTTACAGTTTTGACCCATACTGCATTTTGGGGCAACAAGTCCGACAACTGAATTACTTGCTCTGCCAAAGCATGACATAGTATATCAAATGTTATGGTTTATATATTTATGAGTTAATTACTATGGAAAATATTATATTAATGAAAATAATAACTTTCT
The DNA here is from genome assembly GCA_033816785.1 of Picus viridis. Lineage (NCBI taxonomy): Eukaryota > Metazoa > Chordata > Aves > Piciformes > Picidae > Picus > Picus viridis. The sequence goes on from JAWKAJ010000141.1 coordinate 29,287, forward strand.
ATTAATATGAAAGTTTGCCAAAAATCTTTATTAATTAGATTCATTGTACATGTATATGTTTACAGTGGGAATATACAGTTTTCAGGCAATATTTAACAATGCAAAGAATTTTAGCAAAATGGAAAAATAATTGTGGAGGAGAATCCCTGAAGCAATATGGATCTCATCCACAGGGGGAGACGTGACACGCACTGTTGAACAAAGGAGGCAATAAACTAGATACAAAGAAGGGCTCTCCAGAGGGATCCTGACCAGGTGGACAGATGGGCAGAGTCCAACATGATGGCACTCAACATGTCCAAGTGCCAGGTACTGCACTTTGGCCACAACAACCCCATACAGTGCTACAGGCTGTAGTCGGAGTGGCTGGAGAGCTGTTCAAACAGAAAGGGACCTTGGGGTACTGATTGACAGTTGGCTGAACATGAGCCAGCAGAGTGCCCAGTGCCAACGGCATCCTGGCATGAATCAAGAATGTTGTGGCCAGCAGAAGCAGGGAAGTCATTGTGCCCCTGTACTCAGCACTGGTTAGGCTACACTTTGAGTATTGTGCCAGTTCTGGACCTCTCAATTTAAGGACATTGAGACTCTTGAAAGCGTCTGGAGAAGGGCAAATTACTAACCTCTTTATCATGGAGGGGAACCGTGTCTACAGACCACAGGACTTGTCTGGGTTTGTGTTGGGCCCCTTTGGCCCTACCACCTGAGCAAATCAAGACAATTTCATTTTTCTTACCGTAATCTGTATAACTAATAAAAAAAAATAATTGAATAAATAAATTATGAATATTAGCAGTGTCTTGTATTTTAACTATGAAATTGTTATTTTACCTTTTTTCATATGATTAAACAAAATAAAATAATAAACAGTGTAAAAAACCATAAAACTGAAATGCACATGATTTAGCAAATACACTTACATGTGAGTTTAGGAGGGGGAAATTAGCAGATCAGTTTATATATCTTTCCATAACAGGAACAACATTATATTGCACAATTTCCTCTGAAATACGGTTTAGTTTCAGAATAGAAAATCTTCTAAATAATTTTAATAATTTTCATTCACCTTGAGCAAACTATCTGATCAGGGGCTTAATCTGCAGTCTTAGAACAATTTTTGCTCTCACAGAGTGTGCAGGGGTTGAAGATCTTTCCTATGAATTCACTTGGGAGAAGCACAGAAAGTTCCTAGTATAAGCCCTATCTAACACATATTGTTTTTTAATCCTTCCTGAATTAGTTTTTATTTAAATTGAGCTTAAAATGGGATCAGTAGCAGGATGATAGCTTTAACCGCAGTCCTGTAAAGTAAGACATGTTAGAAATTTTTTTCATATCTGTAATAAAATACAATACAATACAATACAATAAACCAGGTTGGAAGAGACCTACAAGACCATCACGTCCAGCCCATCAAACAACTAGATCATGTCAACAAGCACCCCGTCAAGTCTCCTCCTGAACACCTCTTTTTGGAAGAAACACCTCTTTTTGGAAGAAAGGGGAGGCAAACTATGGAGTGTTTAGGGATGTTGCTAGGACATGCAGGAAGAAAATTAGGGAGGCAAAAGCCCATTTAGAACTTAGACTGGCCTCTGCTGTGAAGGACAACAAAAAGTCTTTCTATAAATACATCAACAGCAAGAAGAAGGGGCAAGGACAACCTCCACTCCTAGGTCAACACAGAGGGGAAGGTTGTAACAAAGGATGAGGAAAAGGCAGAGGTACTTAACACCTTCTTTGCCTCAATTTTCACTAGCAGGGCAGAATGTCTTCCAGACAGCTGGCCTGCAGATCTGGCAGAGGGAGCCAGAGACCTGCATAGTTTCCCGCTGCTCCAGGAGGAAATTAGAGATCTTATCAGCCGCTTGGACCCCCACAAGGCCATAGGACCGGATGGGATCCATCCTAGGGTGCTGAGATATGTTGTCCTTCACAGCAGAGGCCAGTCTGATCTCCAGATGTGCTTTTGACTCCTTAATTTTCGTCCTACAAGACCTAGCAACATCCCTAAACATTCCATGGGTTGCCTCCCATTTTTTCCAAAGATAATATACCCTCTTTTTTGTCCTTAGTACCTTTAGAAGTTCATTACCCATCCAGGCAGGCCGTCTGCCCCGGCGGCTCATCTTTCGGCACACTGGCACAGCATGTTACTGTGCCTTCAAGAGTTCTTCCTTGAACTAGGTCCAGCACTCCTGGACCCCTTTATTTTTAATATGCCTAGGAAGCCAAGAATGGCTAAGGGTTCAGGGTGATATTCACAACGATTTCATGGTCTTGCAGAGGGCATGAATACAATAAGGAACAGGTCAGCCGCTGTAGTCAACAAGTGGCTTAGGGGCTGGTGCAGACGAATGAATTTTGGGTTTTTCGATCTTGGGCAACTTTCTACTGCACCAGGTCAGCTGGTAACAGATGGAGTACATCTGTCCCAGAGGAGGGGAAAGGTCACAATACATGAGAATGGCCTGTCCCCCAAAGGTAAAAAGATTCTGGGAAGGGAATTAGCAAGTCTCATTGACAGGGCTTTAAACTAGCTTCGAAGGGGGAGGGTCGGAAACCAGTGCCCTCAGGCAGGAGTCTGGAGGTGATAAGCTAGAGCTAGAGGTGAAACCAGCAGCCCAGCTGCAGTGCATGTACACTAATGCACGAAGCATGGGTAACAAACAAGAGGAGCTGGAAGCCTTGTTGCAGCAAGAAAGTTATGATGTAGTTGCCATCACAGAGACGTGGTGGGATGACTCGCATGACTGGAGCGCTGCAATTGACGGCTACAGGCTCTTCAGGAGAGACAGGCAAGGAAGAAGGGGTGGAGGGGTGGCCCTGTACGTCAGGGAGGCACTGGATGCTGTTGAGATGGAGATCAGGGATGATAGGGTTGAGTGCTTGTGGGTGAGAATTAGAGGGAAGACCAACAGGGCAGACATCCTGGTTGGCGTCTGTTATAGACCACCCAACCAGGAGGAGGATGTCGATGAGGCATTCTATAGGCAGCTTAAGGCTGTCTCAAGATCACCTGACCTCATTCTCATGGGTGACTTCAACCTGCCTGATATCTGTTGGGATCTCAACACAGCAGAGAGGAGGCAGTCTAGGAGGTTCTTAGAGTGCATGGAGGACAGCTTCTTATCCCAGGTGCTGCGTGAGCCTACCAGGGGTAAGGCTATGCTTGACCTCCTCTTCACCAACAGGGAAGGGCTGGTGGGTGATGTGGTGGTCGGAGGGTGTTTAGGCACCAGTGACCACGACATAATAGAGTTTTCAGTATGCAGCCAAGCCAAGAGGGGGAGCAAGAAGACCTCCACTCTGGACTTCAGGAGGGCAGACTTCAGCCTACTCAAGGAACTAATTCAGAAGGTTCCTTGGGAATCAGCCCTTAAAAACAAAGGGGTCCAGGAGAGCTGGACCTACTTCAAGGAAGAACTATTGAAGGTGCAAGAACAGGCTGTGCCGGTGTGCCGGAAGATGAGCCACCGGGGCAGACGGCCAGCCTGGATGGGCAATGAACTTTTAATAGAACTTAGGGAAAAAAAGAGGGTGTATTATCTTTGGAAGAAAGGGGAGGCAACCTACAGAATGTTTAGGGATGTTGCGCGGTTGTGTAGGAAGAAAATTAGGGAGGCAAAAGCCCATTTAGAACTTAGACTGGCCTCTGCTGTGAAGGACAACAAAAAGTCCTTGTATAAATACATCAATAGCAAGAAGAAGGGCAAGGACAACCTCCACTCCTTGGTTGACACGGAGGGGAACGTTGTAACAAAGGATGAGGAAAAGGCAGAGGTACTTAACACCTTCTTTGCCTCAGTCTTCACTAGCAGGGCAGAACGTCTTCCAGACAGCTGGCCTGCAGAGCTGGCAGAAGGAGCCAGAGAGCTGCATAGTTTCCCACTGCTCCAAGAGGAAGTTAGAGATCTACTGAGTCGCTTGGACCCCCACAAGGCCATGGGAACGGATGGGATCCATCCTAGGGTGCTGAGATTGCTGACAGATGAGCTGTCCAAGCCACTTTCCATCATTTTTCAGCAGTCCTGGCTCACTGGAGAGGTCCCAGAAGACTGGAAGCTGGCTAACGTGGTGCCCATCCACAAGAAGGGCCGGTTGGAAGAGCCAGGGAATTATAGGCCTGTCAGCCTGACCTCAGTGCCAGGCAAGATTATGGAACGGCTCATCTCGGGTGCGATCACACAGCACTTACAGGATGGCCAGGGGCTCAGGCCTAGCCAGCATGGATTTAGGAGGGGCAGGTCCTGCCTGACCAACCTGATCTCCTTCTAGGATCAGGTGACCCGCCTGGTGGGTGTGGGGAGGCCTGTGGATGTGGTCTACCTGGACCTCAGCAAGACCTTTGACACCGTTCCCCACAGCAAACTCCTGGCCAAGCTATAAGCCCATGGTTTGGACAGGAGCACACTGTGTTGGGTTAGGAACTGGCTGGAGGGCCGAGCCCAGAGAGTAATGGTGAATGGCACCACATCCAGCTGGCGGCCTGTCACTAGTGGTGTGCCCCAGGGATCAGTACTGGGCCCCATGCTCTTCAACATCTTTATTGATGATCTGGATGAGGGCATTGAGTCCATCATCAGTAAATTTGTGGATGACACCAAGCTGGGGGCAGCAGTTGATTTGCTGGAGGGCAGAGAGTCTTTGCAGAGGGACCTCGACAGGCTGGACAGATGGGCAGAGTCCAATGGCATGAGATTGAACACATCCAAGTGCCGGGTTCAGCACACTGGCCACAACAACCCCAGGCAGTGCTACAGGCTGGGGTCAGAGTGGCTGGAGAGTGGCCAGGCAGAGAGGGACTTGGGGGTGCTGGTTGATTGTAGGCTGAACATGAGCCTGCAGTGTGCCCAGGCAGCCAAGAAGGCCAATGGCATCCTGGCTTGCATCAGGAACGGTGTGGCCAGCAGGAGCAGGGAGGTCATTCTCCCCTGTACACTGCACTGGTTAGGCCACACCTTGAGTCCTGTGTCCAGTTCTGGGCGCCTCAGTTTAGGAAGGATGTTGACTTGCTGGAACGTGTCCAGAGAAGGGCAACAAAGCTGGTGAGGGTTTGGAACACAAGCCCTATGAGGAAAGGCTGAGGGAGCTGGGGTTGCTGAGCCTGGCGAAGAGGAGACTGAGGGGTGACCTTATTGCTCTCTACAACTCCCTGAAGGGAGGTTGTAGCCAGGCAGAGGTTGGCCTCTTCTCCCAGGCATCCAGCACCAGAACAAGAGGACACAGTCTCAGGCTGCGCCAGGGCAGGTTTAGGCTGGATGTTAGGAAGAAGTTCTACACGGAGAGAGTGATTGGCCATTGGAATCGGCTACCCGTGGAGGTGGTGGAGTCACCTTCACTGGAGGTGTTCAGGAGAAGACTTGATGGGGTGCTTGGCTGTATGGTCTAGTTGTTGGGTGGGTTGGATTGTTTGATGGGTTGGACGCGATGATCTTGAAGGTCTCTTCCAACCTGGTGTATTGTATTGTATTGTATTGTATTAATTGTTTTCT
>JAWKAJ010000142.1:0-12500 GCA_033816785.1 Picus viridis
TGCGTTCAGATCCTGCATTCAGGGCCTGAATGCTCTGGTCCCAAATGCTCATGCTCTGGCTGCTTTATTACAACTGCCTCTGCCGGGCACCTGCAAGAATCCCAGAGCCACAGAGCTGGCAGGGCTGGAAGGGAGCTCCAGTCTCAGCCCGCCCCAGCCCCCTGCCACGGGCAGGGACCCCTCACACCACAGCAGCTTGCTCACAGCCACCTCCAGCCTGACTGCAAACACCTCCAGCCAGGAGGCTGCCGCCACCTCCCTGGGCAGCCTGGGACAGGCTCTCACAGTCTCATCATCAAGAACTGGGTGCCAACCCCCCCCAGCTTCAACGCAAACCTCTCTTCAGAGTGCTGAGAGCAATGAGGTCTCCCTTGAGCTCCTCTTCTTCCAGGCTGAGCAAACTCAGCTCTGTCAGCCTCCCTCACAGGGCTGTGCTCCAGACCCCTCCCCAGCCCTGTGCCCCAGACCCCTCCCCAGCCTCTTTATCTTTCTCTGGACATGTTCAAGAGTCTCAATGTCCTTCTTATCCTGGAGGAGCCCAGGCTGCACTTTTTTGGCCACAGCAACCCCATGCAGAGCTGCAAGCTGGGATCAGAGGGGCTGAGAGCTGCCAAAACAGAGAGGGACCTGGGGGTGCTGATCGACAGCCGCCTGAACATGAAGCCCAGCCCTGTGCCCCAGACCTCCCCAGCCCTGTGCTCCAGACCCTCCCAGCCTTGTGCCCCAGACCACTCCCCCCAGCCCCGCCAGACCCCTCCCCAGCCCTGTGCGCCAGACCTCCCCAGCCCTGTGCTCCAGACCCCTCCCCAGCCTTGTGCCCCAGACCACCCCCCCAGCCCTGTGCGCCAGACCCCTCCCCAGCCTTGAGCCCCAGACCCTCCCCAGCCCTGTTGCCCTTCTCTGGACACCTTCCAGCAGCTCAACCTCTTGCCTAACCTCAGCAGCCCAGAGCTAGACACAGGACTCAAGGGGAGGCCTCAGCAGTGCTGAGCACAGGGCACAAGGACTTCCCTGCTCCTGCTGGCCACACTCTGCCTGACCCAGGCCAGGCTGCCCTTGGCCTTCTTGGCCCCCTGGGCACACTGCTGCCTCCTCTTCAGCTGCTCTCCCCCAGCACCCCCAGCCCCTCTCTGCCTGCCTGCTCTCAGCCCCTCTGCCCCCAGCCTGTGGCACTGCCTGGGGTTGCTGTGGCCAATGTGCAGCACCTGGCACTTGGATGTGTTCAATCTTCTGCCCTTGGCCTCTGCCCATCTGCCCAGCCTGGCAAGGTCCCTCTGCAGAGCTCTGCGGTCCTCTCACAGCTCAACTCCTGCCCCCAGCTTGCTGTCAGCTGCAAACTTACTGATGGTGGTTAAGCAGTTACTACAACTTTGGGGCACTTCTTGCCCCTTGCCTGAATTGTTACATCCTGGGGGCAGTTGTAGCACCTTGGGTGCATTTATTGCAGCTTTGGTGCAGTTATTGCATCCTGGCTGCAGTTACTGTCCCTCTCCCTGCGGCCTACAGCAGGCCTGGCTCAGTGGCCTGGGCACACTGGCAGAGTGGTGCTGAGGGCAGCAGCCATGCTGCAGCAGGCCTGGGCAGCAGGGTGAGCAGCACTGCAGCAGGACTGGGCAGCAGGGTGAGCAGCACTGCATCAGGACTGGGCAGCAGGGTGAGCAGCACTGCATCAGGACTGGACAGCAGGGTGAGCAGCACTGCATCAATACTGGGCAGCAGGGTGAGCAGCACTGCATCAGGACTGGGCAGCAGGGTGAGCAGCACTGCGGCAGGGCTGGGCAGCAGGATGAGCAGCACTGGGCAGGCCTGGGCACGCTGGCAGAGTGGTGCTGAGGACAGCAGCCATGCTGCAGCAGGGCTGGGCAGCAGGGTGAGCAGCACTGCATCAGGACTGGGCAGCAGGGTGAGCAGCACTGCATCAGGACTGGGCAGCAGGGTGAGCAGCACTGCATCAGGCCTGGGCAGCAGGGTGAGCAGCACTGCGGCAGGACTGGGCAGCAGGGTGAGCAGCACTGCAGCAGGACTGGGCAGCAGGGTGAGCAGCACTGCATCAGGACTGGGCAGCAGGGTGAGCAGCACTGCATCAGGACTGGGCAGCAGGGTGAGCAGCACGGCATCAGGACAGGGCAGCAGGGTGAGCAGCACTGCATCAGGCCTGGGCAGCAGGGTGAGCAGCACTGCATCAGGACTGGGCAGCAGGGTGAGCAGCACTGCAGCAGGACTGGGCAGCAGGGTGAGCAGCACTGCATCAGGACTGGGCAGCAGGGTGAGCAGCACTGCATCAGGACTGGGCAGCAGGGTGAGCAGCACTGCATCAGGACTGGGCAGCAGGGTGAGCAGCACTGCATCAGGACTGGGCAGCAGGGTGAGCAGCACTGCATCAATACTGGGCAGCAGGGTGAGCAGCACTGCATCAGGACTGGGCAGCAGGGTGAGCAGCACTGCATCAGGACTGGGCAGGCTGGCAGCGTGGTGCTGGAGGGCAGCACCCATCCTGCAGCAGGGCTGGGCAGCAGGGTGAGCAGCACTGCATCAGGACTGGGCAGCAGGGTGAGCAGCACTGCATCAGGACTGGGCAGCAGGGTGAGCAGCACTGCATCAGGCCTGGGCAGGCTGGCAGCGTGGTGCTGAGGGCAGCACCCATCCTGCAGCAGGGCTGGGCAGCAGGGTGAGCAGCACTGCATCAGGACTGGGCAGCAGGGTGAGCAGCACTGCATCAGGACTGGGCAGCAGGGTGAGCAGCACTGCATCAATACTGGGCAGCAGGGTGAGCAGCACTGCATCAGGACTGGGCAGCAGGGTGAGCAGCACTGCATCAATACTGGGCAGCAGGGTGAGCAGCACTGCATCAGGACTGGGCAGCAGGGTGAGCAGCACTGCATCAATACTGGGCAGCAGGGTGAGCAGCACTGCAGCAGGACTGGGCAGCAGGGTGAGCAGCACGGCATCAGGACTGGGCAGCAGGGTGAGCAGCACTGCAGCAGGACTGGGCAGCAGGGTGAGCAGCACTGCATCAGGACTGGGCAGCAGGGTGAGCAGCACTGCATCAGGACTGGGCAGCAGAGTGAGCAGCACTGCATCAGGACTGGGCAGCAGGGTGAGCAGCACTGCCGCAGGCCTGGGCAGGCTGGCAGCGTGGTGCTGAGGGCAGCACCCATCCTGCAGCAGGGCTGGGCAGCAGGGTGAGCAGCACTGCAGCAGGACTGGGCAGCAGGGTGAGCAGCACTGCAGCAGGACTGGGCAGCAGGGTGAGCAGCACGGCATCAGGACTGGGCAGCAGGGTGAGCAGCACTGCATCAGGACTGGGCAGCAGGGTGAGCAGCACTGCAGCAGGACTGGGCAGCAGGGTGAGCAGCACTGCAGCAGGACTGGGCAGCAGGGTGAGCAGCACTGCATCAGGACTGGGCAGCAGGGTGAGCAGCACTGCATCAGGACTGGGCAGCAGGGTGAGCAGCACTGCCGCAGGCCTGGGCAGGCTGGCAGCGTGGTGCTGAGGGCAGCACCCATCCTGCAGCAGGGCTGGGCAGCAGGGTGAGCAGCACTGCATCAGGACTGGGCAGCAGGGTGAGCAGCACTGCATCAGGACTGGGCAGCAGGGTGAGCAGCACTGCCACAGGCCAGGGCAGGCTGGCAGCGTGGTGCTGAGGGCAGCACCCATCCTGCAGCAGGGCTGGGCAGCAGGGTGAGCAGCACGGCATCAGGACTGGGCAGCAGGGTGAGCAGCACTGCATCAATACTGGGCAGCAGGCTGAGCAGCACTGCATCAGGACTGGGCAGCAGGGTGAGCAGCACTGCAGCAGGACTGGGCAGCAGGGTGAGCAGCACTGCAGCAGGGCTGGGCAGCAGGGTGAGCAGCACGGCATCAGGACTGGGCAGCAGGGTGAGCAGCACTGCATCAGGACTGGGCAGCAGGGTGAGCAGCACTGTGGCAGAGCTGGGCAGCAGGGTGAGCAGCACTGCATCAGGACTGGGCAGCAGGGTGAGCAGCACTGCATCAATACTGGGCAGCAGGCTGAGCAGCACTGCATCAGGACTGGGCAGCAGGGTGAGCAGCACTGCAGCAGGACTGGGCAGCAGGGTGAGCAGCACTGCAGCAGGGCTGGGCAGCAGGGTGAGCAGCACGGCATCAGGATTGGGCAGCAGGGTGAGCAGCACTGCATCAGGACTGGGCAGCAGGGTGAGCAGCACTGCATCAGGACTGGGCAGCAGGGTGAGCAGCACTGCATCAGGACTGGGCAGCAGGGTGAGCAGCACTGTGGCAGAGCTGGGCAGCAGGGTGAGCAGCACTGCATCAATACTGGGCAGCAGGGTGAGCAGCACTGCAGCAGGACTGGGCAGCAGGGTGAGCAGCACTGCAGCAGGACTGGGCAGCAGGGTGAGCAGCACTGCATCAGGACTGGGCAGCAGGGTGAGCAGCACTGCGGCAGAGCTGGGCAGCAGGGTGAGCAGCACTGCATCAGGACTGGGCAGCAGGGTGAGCAGCACTGCATCAATACTGGGCAGCAGGGTGAGCAGCACGGCAGCAGGACTGGGCAGCAGAGTGAGCAGCACTGCGGCAGGGCTGGGCAGCAGGGTGAGCAGCACTGCAGCAGGCCAGGGCAGGCTGGCAGCGTGGTGCTGAGGGCAGCACCCATCCTGCAGCAGGGCTGGGCAGCAGGGTGAGCAGCACTGCATCAGGACTGGGCAGCAGGGTGAGCAGCACTGCATCAGGACTGGGCAGCAGGGTGAGCAGCACTGCATCAGGACTGGGCAGCAGGGTGAGCAGCACGGCATCAGGACTGGGCAGCAGGGTGAGCAGCACGGCATCAGGACTGGGCAGCAGGGTGAGCAGCACTGCAGCAGGACTTGGCAGCAGGGTGAGCAGCACTGCATCAGGACTGGGCAGCAGGGTGAGCAGCACTGCCACAGGCCTGGGCAGGCTGGCAGCGTGGTGCTGAGGGCAGCACCCATCCTGCAGCAGGGCTGGGCAGCAGGGTGAGCAGCACTGCATCAGGACTGGGCAGCAGGGTGAGCAGCACTGCATCAGGCCTGGGCAGCAGGGTGAGCAGCACTGCATCAATACTGGGCAGCAGGGTGAGCAGCACTGCATCAGGACTGGGCAGCAGGGTGAGCAGCACTGAGCAGGCCTGGGCAGGCTGGCAGCGTGGTGCTGAGGGCAGCACCCATCCTGCAGCAGGGCTGGGCAGCAGGGTGAGCAGCACGGCATCAGGACTGGGCAGCAGGGTGAGCAGCACTGCATCAATACTGGGCAGCAGGGTGAGCAGCACTGCATCAGGACTGGGCAGCAGGGTGAGCAGCACTGCATCAGGACTGGGCAGCAGGGTGAGCAGCACTGCATCAGGACTGGGCAGCAGGGTGAGCAGCAGGGCAGCAGGGCTGGGCAGCAGGGTGAGCAGCACTGCATCAGGACTGGGCAGCAGGGTGAGCAGCACTGCATCAGGACTGGGCAGCAGGGTGAGCAGCACTGCATCAGGACTGGGCAGCAGGGTGAGCAGCACTGCATCAGGACTGGGCAGCAGGGTGAGCAGCACTGCATCAGGACTGGGCAGCAGGGTGAGCAGCAGGGCAGCAGGGCTGGGCAGCAGGGTGAGCAGCACTGCATCAGGGCTGGGCAGCAGGGTGAGCAGCAGGGCAGCAGGGCTGGGCAGCAGGGTGAGCAGCACTGCATCAGGGCTGGGCAGCAGGGTGAGCAGCACTGCATCAGGGCTGGGCAGCAGGGTGAGCAGCACTGCGGCAGAGTCTGGCAGCAGGGTGAGCAGCACTGCAGCAGGCCTGGGCAGGCTGGCAGCGTGGTGCTGAGGGCAGCACCCATCCTGCAGCAGGGCTGGGCAGCAGGGTGAGCAGCACTGAGCAGGCCTGGGCAGGCTGGCAGCGTGGTGCTGAGGGCAGCACCCATCCTGCAGCGGCAGTGGGCAGCAGAGTGAGCGGCACTGCGGCAGGGCCGGCGCCATGCCCCCAGTGGTGCCCAGGCTGCGTGCTTGGGCTGCCCGCCGCAGCCGCCCCCGCCCGTGCGGAGCTCGCAGTACAAAGGCGGCTTTGATGCTGCGCTCCGGGGGAGCCGCTGCCGGCGGCTGGGGGAGGTGCCAGCGCCGGGGCCGCGGCACCGGCTGGGACATCAGAGCGCTCTGGTGAGCACCAGACAGAGCCTCCTGCAGCCGGGGGGGCCGCGGCTGGGCACGGGGCTGGTAAATAAACCCAGGGCGAATGCATAACTAAGCGGGACACAAAGAGGCCGAGGCGCTCCGAGGGCAGCTGTGTGAAGCTTTCTCTCTGGGCTGGATGCTAAGCAGCCCCTGACATCTCTTTTAACATGGATCTATTTACCCTGGCACAGGAACAGTCCTTTAGACCTCAGCCACACAGGGAGCCCCCAGAAGGCCCTGGGCAGCTCTGCCCTTCCCAGCTGCTTGCTCCTGCTTTTCAAGTCTAATCAGATCCCTCCCCCATGCCCTACCTGCCCAGCACTTTCCTGCTGGGCTTCTGGGTTGGAATCTGAGGAAGGTATCTCAACCCCCCTACGTGTGCACTGAGAGGACAAATCCAGCCAGGCTTTCCTGCAGAGAGGGGTCCTGGAGGGCATCCAGCAGGGCCAGGGAGGTTCTGCTCCCCCTCTGCTCTGCCCTGCTGAGACCTCCCCTGCAAGATTGCCTCCAGCTCTGGGCTCCCCAGCTCAGGAGGGACAGGGAGCTGCTGCAGAGAGGCCAAGGCAGGCTCCAAGGCTGCTGAAGGCACTGCAGCACTGCCTGGGGAGGAGAGGCCGAGAGCCCTGGGGTGCTGAGTGTGCAGAGGAGAAGGCTGAGAGGCATCTGATCAATGTCTCTCGAGAGCTGAGGGCTGGGGGGCAGGAAGGGAGGCACAGGGACAGCCTCTGCTCACTCTGCCCTGGCACAGCCCGAGGGGCAAGGGCTGGCAAGTGCAGCCCAGGAGCTTGCAGCTCAGCAGCAGGAGGAACTTCTTGCCTGGGAGGCTGCCAGAGGCCTGGAGCAGGCTGCCCAGAGAGCTTGTGGAGTCTCCTTGTGTGGAGCCTCTGCAGCCCTGGCTGGAGGTGTTCCTGTGTGCCCTGGGCTGGATCCTCTGCCCCTGCTCTGGCAGGGGGCTGGCACTGGCAGCTCTCCAGGGGTCCCTTCCAAGCTCTAGCATCCTGGGAGCTGTGAGCTGTGAACACTATTACCAGAGCAGCTGAAACATCTCCCTGGCCTGCCATAGTCACCTGCCACAGCCCCCAGTGCTGCAGTGGAATGCTGCTTCTCTTCCCACATACTTTACCCAGCATCTACCTGCAGTTTACCTTTGGGTCCATAGAACACAACCACACCAACACTATCCCTTCCTGGCTCCCTGCCCCTGGCTCTGTTACTGCACTTCATGAGCAAAAGGACTACACCTTGGGTGCAGTTCACAGAGCCATAGAATCACCCAGGTTGGAAAAGACCTCAGAGCTCATCAAGTCCAACCTGGGACCTAATCCCTAACACCTCCTGACAGCTAACCCATGGCTCCAAGGGCCACATCCAAGCCCCTCTGGAATACCTCCAGGGCTGGGGACTCCACCACCTCCCTGGGCAGCTCATCCCAGTGGTCAATTCCTCTGGCTGGGAAGAACTTTCTCCTCCCCTCCAGCCTCAACCTCCCCTGGCACAGCTTGAGGCTGTGGCCTTTTGTTCTGCTGCTGGGGGCCTGGCAGAAGAGACCAACCCCCCTGGCTCCAACCTCCCTGCAGGGAGCTGGAGGGAGCAAGAAGGTCTCCCTGAGCCTCCTCTGCTCCAGGCTAAGGCTCCCTCAGCCTCTCCTCACAGGGCTGTGCCCCAGACCCCTCCCCAGCCTTGTGCCCCAGACCCCTCCCCAGCCTTGTGCTCCAGACCTAATCCCTAACACCTCCTGACAACTAAAGATCTCCAGAGGTCCCTTCCAACCCCTAACATCCTGGGATCCTGGGATCAAAAGTCTCACTGGGAAATCACCCAACCCAGAGCCCAGGCAGATCCTGGCTGCTGGAGAGGCTTGGGCTGTCCAACACTTGTGTGCTCCTCTCACTCTCTGTGCCGTAGCAGAAGCCCCTGGAGGAGCAGGACGATGTGGCAACCATTGTAGAAGCAGCAAGGGCTGACCTGTGCTGTGCAAGGTACAGGATGGGGCCAGAGGAAGCACAGCAAAAGCAGCAGCAGAGAGGATCCAGCTCGCTTCAGGCAACTCAATGTCCCCTCAGAGGAGAGGATTAGAGGAACCTGGCCCCTCAGCTCCTGTGCCCTCCTCTCTCTCTGCCTGGCTGTGCTTTGATCACCTTACCCACAGCTCTCCTGAGGCTGCCCAAGGCCTTGCCCTCACCACAAAGGGCTCCTTGTCTGCCCCTCCTGAAGCACTGCAGCTCAGGCAGATGCTTACCCAGGGGGGGGCTCAGGCCCCAGCAGTGGCAGCACCCAGTGCTGCTGAGCCCTCAGTGATGTGCTTGCACCAGTCCCAGCACCTTGCTCCTGCTCTCCCCTCCGAAGTGGTCATTTCAAGCTCCTTGGCCACAGCTCCTCAAGCATGAACCCTACCTTGCCTTTAACCCATGCACACGGCGCAGGGCAGAGCCTCCCCTGCCCTCCTGCAGCCCTGAGGCTCCTGCAGCTCACCCCAGAGCAGATTTTAGCAGCTGGTTCAAGGAGCATTTCCCTTCAGCTGTGCAACGAGTGGCCTCCTGAGCTGGGGGATGGGGTCAGGGAGCAGTGTCATGCCCTAGATATCCATGAGGAATTGGTTTGGGACCTGCTGAGCCACTTGGACACTCACAAGTCCATGGGGCCGGATGGGATCCATCCTAGGGTGCTGAGAGAGCTGCAGAGGAGCTGCCAAGCCGCTCTCCAGCATTTCCCTCCAGTCCTGGCTCACCAGAGAGGTCCCAGATGACTGGAAACTGGCCAAGGTGGTCCCCACCCACAAGAAGGGTCGGATGGAGGAAGCTGGAAGCTCCAGGCCTGTCAGCCTGACCTCAGTGCCAGGGAAAATGATGGAGCAGATCAGCCTGGGGGCAGTCACTGCACACCTGCAGGATGGCCAAGGGCTCAGGTCCAGCCAGCATGGATTCAGGAAGGGCAGGTCCTGCCTCTCCAGCCTGATCTCCTTCCATGCCCAGGGGACTGCCTGGTGGATGTGGGGCAGGCTGTGGATGAGGTCTACCTGGACTTCAGCAAGGCCTTTGACACCGTCCCCCACAGCAAGCTCCTGGCTGAGCTGTCAGTCCCTGGCTGGGGCAGCAGCACTCTGAGCTGGGTCAGGAACTGGCTGCAGGCTGAGCCCAGAGAGTGGTGGTGAATGGTGCCACAGCCAGCTGGCAGCCAGGCCCCAGTGGTGTGCCCCAGGGCTCAGTGCTGGGCCCCAGCCTGATCAATATCTTCATTGATGATCTGGAGGAGGGGATGGAGTCAGTCATCAGCAAATGTGCAGATGACACCAAGTTGGGAGCAGATGTTGGTCAGTCAGAGGGTTGAAGGGCTCTGCAGAGGGACCTCGACCCACTGGGCAGATGGGCAGAGGCCAACAGGATGGCATTCAACAAGTCCAAGTGCCAGGGGCTGCACTTTGGCCACAGCAACCCCAGGCAGAGCTACAGGCTGGGGGCAGAGTGGCTGAGAGCTGCCAAACAGAGAGGGACCTGGGGGTGCTGATTGACAGCCACCTGAACATGAGCCAGCAGTGTGCCCAGGGGGCCAAGAAGGCCAAGGGCATCCTGGCCTGTAGTAGGAATGGTGTGGCCAGCAGGAGCAGGGAGGTCATTGTGCCCCTGGACTCTGCACTGGTTAGGCCACACCTTGAGTCCTGTGTCCAGTTCTGGGCCCCTCAGTTTAAGAAGGACATCGAGACACTTGAAGGTGTCCAGAGAAGGGCAACAAGGCTGGGGAGAGGCCTTGAGCACAGCCCTGTGAGGAGAGGCTGAGGGAGCTGGGGTTGCTGAGCCTGGAGAAGAGGAGGCTCAGGGGAACCTCATTGCTCTCTACAACTACCTGAAGGGAGGTTGTAGCCAGGAAGGGGTTGGCCTCTTCTCTCTAGCAACCAGCACCAGAACAAGAGGACACAGTCTCAAGCTGTGCCAGGGGAGGTTTAGGCTGGAGGTGAGGAGAAAGTTCTTCACCGAGAGAGTGATTCACCATTGGGATGTGCTGCCCAGGGAGGTGGTGGAGTCACCGTCCCTGGAGGGGTTCAAGAGGGGACTGGATGTGGCACTTGGTGCCATGGTCTAGCCATGGGGTCTGTGGTGACAGGTTGGACTTGATGAGCTTCGAGGTCTCTTCCAACCTTGGTGATGCTGTGAGGCTGTGAGACTGTACCTCAGCCAGCAGGCTGCTGCTCACGGCCACTGGCAGCCCTGGCAAAGGGGTTTCACTGGTACCTCTCCTCTAGCAATTTCCCTTCAGCTTCACCTCTTCAGGCTGACGTTTCCCCAGCTTGAAGCCTGCCCAAGAAGAAGTGTTTCTGGACGGCTGAAGGAGCTTTCCCTTCAGCTCAGAGGTGCAGCTGTAACAAGGCTCCCTCACACAAGCCTGCTGGAAGTTGCCTCACTGGAACCAAAACCCACACACAGTTTGGTGCCTGTTGCTGAAGTCACGATGCAGAGTCAGGACAAAAGAATTATTCAGCCTAAGGAAGGCTGTTGGACCCCAAAGGCTAAATCATAGACTCTCAGATTGGTCAGGGCTGGAAGGGACCCCAAGGCTCAGCCAGTTCCAACCCCAGGGGCTGCCTGCAGAAGCAATCCACAGCACAAACCTCCTTGCCCTGACAAAGCAAAGCCAGCAGAGCCTCTGCTCTGTCATGGAAGCACAGAACTGCCAGGGCTGGAAGGGACCTCAAGGCTCATCCAGGGTGGGGGGCAAGCAGCAGGGGCCAGGCTCTGCTCAGTGGTGCCCTGGGACAGGCCAGGAGGCAGTGGGCACAGACTGGAAGCCAGGAGGTTCCACCTCAGCAGGAGGAGAAACTTCTTTGGGGTGAGGCTGCTGGAGCCTGGAGCAGGCTGCCCAGGGAGGTGGTGGAGGCTCCATCCCTGCAGCCATTCAAGCTTAGCCTGGCTGTGGCCGTGGGCAGCTTGCTCTGGCTGAAGATCATAGAAGCACAGAACTGTCAGGGCTGGAAGGGAGCTCCAGGCTCAGCCAGCCCCAACCCCTGCCACGGGCAGGGACCCCTCACACCACAGCAGCTTGCTCACAGCCACCTCCAGCCTGGCTGCAAACCCCTCCAGCCAGGAGGCTGCCACCACCTCCCTGGGCAGCCTGGGCCAGGCTCTCACCACCCTCCTGGCCAACAACTTCTTCCTCACAGCCAAGCTCCAGCTCCCCACTTCTACTTCTGCTCCAGCCCCCCCACTCCTCTCCCTCCCTCACCCCCTCCAAAGTCCCTCCCCAGCTTGCTTGCAGCCCCCTGCAGCTCCTGCAAGGCCACCAGAAGGTCTCCTGGGAGCCTTCTCCTCTTCAGTCTGCACAGCCCCAACTCTCTCAGCCTGTGCTCAGAGCAGCTCCAGCCCTCTGCTCCTCCTGCTGGCCCTGCTCTGGACCCCTTCCAGCCCCTCCAGAGCCTTCCTGGCACAGAGGCTCCAGAGCTGGCCCCAGAGCTGCAGCTGTGCTCTCAGCAGAGTGGAGCAGAGGGGCAGCTCCCTCAGTCTGTCCTCGTGGCAGAGGTGCTCCAGCCCCCTGATCCCATGGTGTAAGCCCTGCAGCATGCCCAAAGCCAGCAGGATGGCACCGCTGTAGACCCAGGCTGGGTGCATCCTGCTCCAGCCCAGGGGGCAAAACCATTCCCTGTCGGCTTGAGAGGATCTGCTCAGTCTTTGCTGCTTCTGCAGTGCTTACCACATGCTCCTGCTTCCCTGCCCCCCTGCTCTGCTGAGACGCCACCTGCAGTGCTGGGGCCAGATACGGAGTCCTCAAAGCCAAACGACCTGGAGCTGCTGGAGAGGCTCCAGAGGAGGCCCCAGAGATGAGCAGAGGCTGCAGAGCCTCCCCTGTGGGGCCAGGCTGGGAGAGCTGGGGCTGTGCAGCCTGCAGAAGAGAAGGCTCCAGGCGGACCTCAGAGCAGCTTCCAGTAGCTGAAGGGCTCCAGGAGAGCTGGGGAGGGACTCCAGGCAAGGGCTGGGAGTGCCAGGGCAAGGGGCACTGAAAGCAGGTCCTGAATCCAGGCTCTTCATGCAGGCCCAGACCTCCTGCACTTGGCTGGCAGTCCTGTGCCCAGGCTGCCAGCCAGAGGCTCCCCATGGAAGGAGCCTCTCACAGTTCCTCTGCCCTGGTTGGGGTCTCTGCTTCGGGAGGGTCCTGCAGCACCCTGCCCATGGAGAGGAGGTTACCTGCACCCCCTGCACAGCTCTGTGGCAGGCCGTGCCCCCGGCCCTGCTGCCACCAGGCCATGCCCCCCGGCCCTGCTGCCACCAGGCCATGCCCTGCGGGATCTGGTGTCTCAGGAGAGACCAAGAGCCCTTCCCGTGCCAGCTGTGCCTGCGGCAGGCCCTCGGGAGGGGCCAAGTGCCACCCATC
>JAWKAJ010000142.1:22500-34753 GCA_033816785.1 Picus viridis
CAGGGCAGAGGAACTGTGAGAGGCTCCTTCCATGGGGAGCCTCTGGCTGGCAGCCTGGGCACAGGACTGCCAGCCAAGTGCAGGAGGTCTGGGCCTGCATGAAGAGCCTGGATTCAGGACCTGCTTTCAGTGCCCCTTGCCCTGGCACTCCCAGCCCTTGCCTGGAGTCCCTCCCCAGCTCTCCTGGAGCCCTTCAGCTACTGGAAGCTGCTCTGAGGTCCGCCTGGAGCCTTCTCTTCTGCAGGCTGCACAGCCCCAGCTCTCCCAGCCTGGCCCCACAGGGGAGGCTCTGCAGCCTCTGCTCATCTCTGGGGCCTCCTCTGGAGCCTCTCCAGCAGCTCCAGGTCGTTTGGCTTTGAGGACTCCGTATCTGGCCCCAGCACTGCAGGTGGCGTCTCAGCAGAGCAGGGGGCAGGGAAGCAGGAGCATGTGGTAAGCACTGCAGAAGCAGCAAAGACTGAGCAGATCCTCTCAAGCCGACAGGGAATGGTTTTGCCCCCTGGGCTGGAGCAGGATGCACCCAGCCTGGGTCTACAGCGGTGCCATCCTGCTGGCTTTGGGCATGCTGCAGGGCTTACACCATGGGATCAGGGGGCTGGAGCACCTCTGCCACGAGGACAGACTGAGGGAGCTGCCCCTCTGCTCCACTCTGCTGAGAGCACAGCTGCAGCTCTGGGGCCAGCTCTGGAGCCTCTGTGCCAGGAAGGCTCTGGAGGGGCTGGAAGGGGTCCAGAGCAGGGCCAGCAGGAGGAGCAGAGGGCTGGAGCTGCTCTGAGCACAGGCTGAGAGAGTTGGGGCTGTGCAGACTGAAGAGGAGAAGGCTCCCAGGAGACCTTCTGGTGGCCTTGCAGGAGCTGCAGGGGGCTGCAAGCAAGCTGGGGAGGGACTTTGGAGGGGGTGAGGGAGGGAGAGGAGTGGGGGGCTGGAGCAGAAGTAGAAGTGGGGAGCTGGAGCTTGGCTGTGAGGAAGAAGTTGTTGGCCAGGAGGGTGGTGAGAGCCTGGCCCAGGCTGCCCAGGGAGGTGGTGGCAGCCTCCTGGCTGGAGGGGTTTGCAGCCAGGCTGGAGGTGGCTGTGAGCAAGCTGCTGTGGTGTGAGGGGTCCCTGCCCGTGGCAGGGGGTTGGGGCTGGCTGAGCCTGGAGCTCCCTTCCAGCCCTGACAGTTCTGTGCTTCTATGATCTTCAGCCAGAGCAAGCTGCCCACGGCCACAGCCAGGCTAAGCTTGAATGGCTGCAGGGATGGAGCCTCCACCACCTCCCTGGGCAGCCTGCTCCAGGCTCCAGCAGCCTCACCCCAAAGAAGTTTCTCCTCCTGCTGAGGTGGAACCTCCTGGCTTCCAGTCTGTGCCCACTGCCTCCTGGCCTGTCCCAGGGCACCACTGAGCAGAGCCTGGCCCCTGCTGCTTGCCCCCCACCCTGGATGAGCCTTGAGGTCCCTTCCAGCCCTGGCAGTTCTGTGCTTCCATGACAGAGCAGAGGCTCTGCTGGCTTTGCTTTGTCAGGGCAAGGAGGTTTGTGCTGTGGATTGCTTCTGCAGGCAGCCCCTGGGGTTGGAACTGGCTGAGCCTTGGGGTCCCTTCCAGCCCTGACCAATCTGAGAGTCTATGATTTAGCCTTTGGGGTCCAACAGCCTTCCTTAGGCTGAATAATTCTTTTGTCCTGACTCTGCATCGTGACTTCAGCAACAGGCACCAAACTGTGTGTGGGTTTTGGTTCCAGTGAGGCAACTTCCAGCAGGCTTGTGTGAGGGAGCCTTGTTACAGCTGCACCTCTGAGCTGAAGGGAAAGCTCCTTCAGCCGTCCAGAAACACTTCTTCTTGGGCAGGCTTCAAGCTGGGGAAACGTCAGCCTGAAGAGGTGAAGCTGAAGGGAAATTGCTAGAGGAGAGGTACCAGTGAAACCCCTTTGCCAGGGCTGCCAGTGGCCGTGAGCAGCAGCCTGCTGGCTGAGGTACAGTCTCACAGCCTCACAGCATCACCAAGGTTGGAAGAGACCTCGAAGCTCATCAAGTCCAACCTGTCACCACAGACCCCATGGCTAGACCATGGCACCAAGTGCCACATCCAGTCCCCTCTTGAACCCCTCCAGGGACGGTGACTCCACCACCTCCCTGGGCAGCACATCCCAATGGTGAATCACTCTCTCGGTGAAGAACTTTCTCCTCACCTCCAGCCTAAACCTCCCTGGCACAGCTTGAGACTGTGTCCTCTTGTTCTGGTGCTGGTTGCTAGAGAGAAGAGGCCAACCCTTCCTGGCTACAACCTCCCTTCAGGTAGTTGTAGAGAGCAATGAGGTTGCCCCTGAGCCTCCTCTTCTCCAGGCTCAGCAACCCCAGCTCCCTCAGCCTCTCCTCACAGGGCTGTGCTCAAGGCCTCTCCCCAGCCTTGTTGCCCTTCTCTGGACACCTTCAAGTGTCTCGATGTCCTTCTTAAACTGAGGGGCCCAGAACTGGACACAGGACTCAAGGTGTGGCCTAACCAGTGCAGAGTCCAGGGGCACAATGACCTCCCTGCTCCTGCTGGCCACACCATTCCTACTACAGGCCAGGATGCCCTTGGCCTTCTTGGCCCCCTGGGCACACTGCTGGCTCATGTTCAGGTGGCTGTCAATCAGCACCCCCAGGTCCCTCTCTGTTTGGCAGCTCTCAGCCACTCTGCCCCCAGCCTGTAGCTCTGCCTGGGGTTGCTGTGGCCAAAGTGCAGCCCCTGGCACTTGGACTTGTTGAATGCCATCCTGTTGGCCTCTGCCCATCTGCCCAGTGGGTCGAGGTCCCTCTGCAGAGCCCTTCAACCCTCTGACTGACCAACATCTGCTCCCAACTTGGTGTCATCTGCACATTTGCTGATGACTGACTCCATCCCTCCTCCAGATCATCAATGAAGATATTGATCAGGCTGGGGCCCAGCACTGAGCCCTGGGGCACACCACTGGGGCCTGGCTGCCAGCTGGCTGTGGCACCATTCACCACCACTCTCTGGGCTCAGCCTGCAGCCAGTTCCTGACCCAGCTCAGAGTGCTGCTGCCCCAGCCAGGGACTGACAGCTCAGCCAGGAGCTTGCTGTGGGGACGGTGTCAAAGGCCTTGCTGAAGTCCAGGTAGACCTCATCCACAGCCTGCCCCACATCCACCAGGCAGTCCCCTGGGCATGGAAGGAGATCAGGCTGGAGAGGCAGGACCTGCCCTTCCTGAATCCATGCTGGCTGGACCTGAGCCCTTGGCCATCCTGCAGGTGTGCAGTGACTGCCCCCAGGCTGATCTGCTCCATCATTTTCCCTGGCACTGAGGTCAGGCTGACAGGCCTGGAGCTTCCAGCTTCCTCCATCCGACCCTTCTTGTGGGTGGGGACCACCTTGGCCAGTTTCCAGTCATCTGGGACCTCTCTGGTGAGCCAGGACTGGAGGGAAATGCTGGAGAGCGGCTTGGCAGCTCCTCTGCAGCTCTCTCAGCACCCTAGGATGGATCCCATCCGGCCCCATGGACTTGTGAGTGTCCAAGTGGCTCAGCAGGTCCCAAACCAATTCCTCATGGATATCTAGGGCATGACACTGCTCCCTGACCCCATCCCCCAGCTCAGGAGGCCACTCGTTGCACAGCTGAAGGGAAATGCTCCTTGAACCAGCTGCTAAAATCTGCTCTGGGGTGAGCTGCAGGAGCCTCAGGGCTGCAGGAGGGCAGGGAGGCTCTGCCCTGCGCCGTGTGCATGGGTTAAAGGCAAGGTAGGGTTCATGCTTGAGGAGCTGTGGCCAAGGAGCTTGAAATGACCACTTCGGAGGGGAGAGCAGGAGCAAGGTGCTGGGACTGGTGCAAGCACATCACTGAGGGCTCAGCAGCACTGGGTGCTGCCACTGCTGGGGCCTGAGCCCCCCCCTGGGGTAAGCATCTGCCTGAGCTGCAGTGCTTCAGGAGGGGCAGACAAGGAGCCCTTTGTGGTGAGGGCAAGGCCTTGGGCAGCCTCAGGAGAGCTGTGGGTAAGGTGATCAAAGCACAGCCAGGCAGAGAGAGAGGAGGGCACAGGAGCTGAGGGGCCAGGTTCCTCTAATCCTCTCCTCTGAGGGGACATTGAGTTGCCTGAAGCGAGCTGGATCCTCTCTGCTGCTGCTTTTGCTGTGCTTCCTCTGGCCCCATCCTGTACCTTGCACAGCACAGGTCAGCCCTTGCTGCTTCTACAATGGTTGCCACATCGTCCTGCTCCTCCAGGGGCTTCTGCTACGGCACAGAGAGTGAGAGGAGCACACAAGTGTTGGACAGCCCAAGCCTCTCCAGCAGCCAGGATCTGCCTGGGCTCTGGGTTGGGTGATTTCCCAGTGAGACTTTTGATCCCAGGATCCCAGGATGTTAGGGGTTGGAAGGGACCTCTGGAGATCTTTAGTTGTCAGGAGGTGTTAGGGATTAGGTCTGGAGCACAAGGCTGGGGAGGGGTCTGGGGCACAAGGCTGGGGAGGGGTCTGGGGCACAGCCCTGTGAGGAGAGGCTGAGGGAGCCTTAGCCTGGAGCAGAGGAGGCTCAGGGGAGACCTTCTTGCTCCCTCCAGCTCCCTGCAGGGAGGTTGGAGCCAGGGGGTTGGTCTCTTCTGCCAGGCCCCCAGCAGCAGAACAAAAGGCCACAGCCTCAAGCTGTGCCAGGGGAGGTTGAGGCTGGAGGGGAGGAGAAAGTTCTTCCCAGCCAGAGGAATTGACCACTGGGATGAGCTGCCCAGGGAGGTGGTGGAGTCCCCAGCCCTGGAGGTATTCCAGAGGGGCTTGGATGTGGCCCTTGGAGCCATGGGTTAGCTGTCAGGAGGTGTTAGGGATTAGGTCCCAGGTTGGACTTGATGAGCTCTGAGGTCTTTTCCAACCTGGGTGATTCTATGGCTCTGTGAACTGCACCCAAGGTGTAGTCCTTTTGCTCATGAAGTGCAGTAACAGAGCCAGGGGCAGGGAGCCAGGAAGGGATAGTGTTGGTGTGGTTGTGTTCTATGGACCCAAAGGTAAACTGCAGGTAGATGCTGGGTAAAGTATGTGGGAAGAGAAGCAGCATTCCACTGCAGCACTGGGGGCTGTGGCAGGTGACTATGGCAGGCCAGGGAGATGTTTCAGCTGCTCTGGTAATAGTGTTCACAGCTCACAGCTCCCAGGATGCTAGAGCTTGGAAGGGACCCCTGGAGAGCTGCCAGTGCCAGCCCCCTGCCAGAGCAGGGGCAGAGGATCCAGCCCAGGGCACACAGGAACACCTCCAGCCAGGGCTGCAGAGGCTCCACACAAGGAGACTCCACAAGCTCTCTGGGCAGCCTGCTCCAGGCCTCTGGCAGCCTCCCAGGCAAGAAGTTCCTCCTGCTGCTGAGCTGCAAGCTCCTGGGCTGCACTTGCCAGCCCTTGCCCCTCGGGCTGTGCCAGGGCAGAGTGAGCAGAGGCTGTCCCTGTGCCTCCCTTCCTGCCCCCCAGCCCTCAGCTCTCGAGAGACATTGATCAGATGCCTCTCAGCCTTCTCCTCTGCACACTCAGCACCCCCAGGGCTCTCGGCCTCTCCTCCCCAGGCAGTGCTGCAGTGCCTTCAGCAGCCTTGGAGCCTGCCTTGGCCTCTCTGCAGCAGCTCCCTGTCCCTCCTGAGCTGGGAGCCCAGAGCTGGAGGCAATCTTGCAGGGGAGGTCTCAGCAGGGCAGAGCAGAGGGGGAGCAGAACCTCCCTGGCCCTGCTGGATGCCCTCCAGGACCCCTCTCTGCAGGAAAGCCTGGCTGGATTTGTCCCCTCTCAGTGCACACGTAGGGGGTTGAGATACCTTCCTCAGATTCCAACCCAGAAGCCCAGCAGGAAAGTGCTGGGCAGGTAGGGCATGGGGGAGGGATCTGATTAGACTTGAAAAGCAGGAGCAAGCAGCTGGGAAGGGCAGAGCTGCCCAGGGCCTTCTGGGGGCTCCCTGTGTGGCTGAGGTCTAAAGGACTGTTCCTGTGCCAGGGTAAATAGATCCATGTTAAAAGAGATGTCAGGGGCTGCTTAGCATCCAGCCCAGAGAGAAAGCTTCACACAGCTGCCCTCGGAGCGCCTCGGCCTCTTTGTGTCCCGCTTAGTTATGCATTCGCCCTGGGTTTATTTACCAGCCCCGTGCCCAGCCGCGGCCCCCCCCCGGCTGCAGGAGGCTCTGTCTGGTGCTCACCAGAGCGCTCTGATGTCCCAGCCGGTGCCGCGGCCCCGGCGCTGGCACCTCCCCAGCCGCCGGCAGCGGCTCCCCCGGAGCGCAGCATCAAAGCCGCCTTTGTACTGCGAGCTCCGCACGGGGCGGGGGCGGCTGCGGCGGGCAGCCCAAGCACGCAGCCTGGGCACCACTGGGGGCATGGCGCCGGCCCTGCCGCAGTGCCGCTCACTCTGCTGCCCACTGCCGCTGCAGGATGGGTGCTGCCCTCAGCACCACGCTGCCAGCCTGCCCAGGCCTGCTCAGTGCTGCTCACCCTGCTGCCCAGCCCTGCTGCAGGATGGGTGCTGCCCTCAGCACCACGCTGCCAGCCTGCCCAGGCCTGCTGCAGTGCTGCTCACCCTGCTGCCAGACTCTGCCGCAGTGCTGCTCACCCTGCTGCCCAGCCCTGATGCAGTGCTGCTCACCCTGCTGCCCAGCCCTGATGCAGTGCTGCTCACCCTGCTGCCCAGCCCTGCTGCCCTGCTGCTCACCCTGCTGCCCAGCCCTGATGCAGTGCTGCTCACCCTGCTGCCCAGCCCTGCTGCCCTGCTGCTCACCCTGCTGCCCAGTCCTGATGCAGTGCTGCTCACCCTGCTGCCCAGTCCTGATGCAGTGCTGCTCACCCTGCTGCCCAGTCCTGATGCAGTGCTGCTCACCCTGCTGCCCAGTCCTGATGCAGTGCTGCTCACCCTGCTGCCCAGTCCTGATGCAGTGCTGCTCACCCTGCTGCCCAGCCCTGCTGCCCTGCTGCTCACCCTGCTGCCCAGTCCTGATGCAGTGCTGCTCACCCTGCTGCCCAGTCCTGATGCAGTGCTGCTCACCCTGCTGCCCAGTCCTGATGCAGTGCTGCTCACCCTGCTGCCCAGTATTGATGCAGTGCTGCTCACCCTGCTGCCCAGTCCTGATGCCGTGTGCTCACCCTGCTGCCCAGCCCTGCTGCAGGATGGGTGCTGCCCCTCAGCACCACGCTGCCAGCCTGCCCAGGCCTGCTCTGCTGCTCACCCTGCTGCCCAGTCCTGATGCAGTGCTGCTCACCCTGCTGCCCAGTCCTGATGCAGTGCTGCTCACCCTGCTGCCCAGGCCTGATGCAGTGCTGCTCACCCTGCTGCCCAGTCCTGATGCAGTGCTGCTCACCCTGCTGCCCAGCCCTGCTGCAGGATGGGTGCTGCCCTCAGCACCACGCTGCCAGCCTGCCCAGGCCTGTGGCAGTGCTGCTCACCCTGCTGCCCAGTCCTGATGCAGTGCTGCTCACCCTGCTGCCAAGTCCTGCTGCAGTGCTGCTCACCCTGCTGCCCAGTCCTGATGCCGTGCTGCTCACCCTGCTGCCCAGTCCTGATGCCGTGCTGCTCACCCTGCTGCCCAGTCCTGATGCAGTGCTGCTCACCCTGCTGCCCAGTCCTGATGCAGTGCTGCTCACCCTGCTGCCCAGTCCTGATGCAGTGCTGCTCACCCTGCTGCCCAGCCCTGCTGCAGGATGGGTGCTGCCCTCAGCACCACGCTGCCAGCCTGCCCTGGCCTGCTGCAGTGCTGCTCACCCTGCTGCCCAGCCCTGCCGCAGTGCTGCTCACTCTGCTGCCCAGTCCTGCTGCCGTGCTGCTCACCCTGCTGCCCAGTATTGATGCAGTGCTGCTCACCCTGCTGCCCAGTCCTGATGCAGTGCTGCTCACCCTGCTGCCCAGCTCTGCCGCAGTGCTGCTCACCCTGCTGCCCAGTCCTGATGCAGTGCTGCTCACCCTGCTGCCCAGTCCTGCTGCAGTGCTGCTCACCCTGCTGCCCAGTCCTGCTGCAGTGCTGCTCACCCTGCTGCCCAGTATTGATGCAGTGCTGCTCACCCTGCTGCCCAGCTCTGCCACAGTGCTGCTCACCCTGCTGCCCAGTCCTGATGCAGTGCTGCTCACCCTGCTGCCCAGTCCTGATGCAGTGCTGCTCACCCTGCTGCCCAGTCCTGATGCAGTGCTGCTCACCCTGCTGCCCAATCCTGATGCCGTGCTGCTCACCCTGCTGCCCAGCCCTGCTGCAGTGCTGCTCACCCTGCTGCCCAGTCCTGCTGCAGTGCTGCTCACCCTGCTGCCCAGTCCTGATGCAGTGCTGCTCAGCCTGCTGCCCAGTATTGATGCAGTGCTGCTCACCCTGCTGCCCAGTCCTGATGCAGTGCTGCTCACCCTGCTGCCCAGCTCTGCCACAGTGCTGCTCACCCTGCTGCCCAGTCCTGATGCAGTGCTGCTCACCCTGCTGCCCAGTCCTGATGCCGTGCTGCTCACCCTGCTGCCCAGCCCTGCTGCAGTGCTGCTCACCCTGCTGCCCAGTCCTGCTGCAGTGCTGCTCACCCTGCTGCCCAGTCCTGATGCAGTGCTGCTCAGCCTGCTGCCCAGTATTGATGCAGTGCTGCTCACCCTGCTGCCCAGTCCTGATGCCGTGCTGCTCACCCTGCTGCCCAGCCCTGCTGCAGGATGGGTGCTGCCCTCAGCACCACGCTGCCAGCCTGCCCTGGCCTGTGGCAGTGCTGCTCACCCTGCTGCCCAGTCCTGATGCAGTGCTGCTCACCCTGCTGCCCAGTCCTGATGCAGTGCTGCTCTCCCTGCTGCCCAGCCCTGCTGCAGGATGGGTGCTGCCCTCAGCACCACGCTGCCAGCCTGCCCAGGCCTGCGGCAGTGCTGCTCACCCTGCTGCCCAGTCCTGATGCAGTGCTGCTCACCCTGCTGCCCAGTCCTGATGCAGTGCTGCTCACCCTGCTGCCCAGTCCTGATGCAGTGCTGCTCACCCTGCTGCCCAGTCCTGCTGCAGTGCTGCTCACCCTGCTGCCCAGTCCTGATGCAGTGCTGCTCACCCTGCTGCCCAGTCCTGATGCAGTGCTGCTCACCCTGCTGCCCAGTCCTGCTGCAGTGCTGCTCACCCTGCTGCCCAGTCCTGCTGCAGTGCTGCTCACCCTGCTGCCCAGCCCTGCTGCAGGAGTCAGCACCACGCTGCCAGCCTGCCCAGGCCTGCGGCAGTGCTGCTCACCCTGCTGCCCAGTCCCAGTGCTGTCCTGCCCAGCTGATGCAGTGCTGCTCACCCTGCTGCCCAGTCCTGATGCAGTGCTGCTCACCCTGCTGCCCAGTCCTGCTGCAGTGCTGCTCACCCTGCTGCCCAGTCCTGATGCCGTGCTGCTCACCCTGCTGCCCAGTCCTGCTGCAGTGCTGCTCACCCTGCTGCCCAGTATTGATGCAGTGCTGCTCACCCTGCTGCCCAGTCCTGATGCAGTGCTGCTCACCCTGCTGCCCAGTATTGATGCAGTGCTGCTCACCCTGCTGCCCAGTCCTGATGCAGTGCTGCTCACCCTGCTGCCCAGTATTGATGCAGTGCTGCTCACCCTGCTGCCCAGTCCTGATGCAGTGCTGCTCACCCTGCTGCCCAGTCCTGATGCAGTGCTGCTCACCCTGCTGCCCAGCCCTGCTGCAGGATGGGTGCTGCCCTCAGCACCACGCTGCCAGCCTGCCCAGGCCTGATGCAGTGCTGCTCACCCTGCTGCCCAGTCCTGATGCAGTGCTGCTCACCCTGCTGCCCAGTCCTGATGCAGTGCTGCTCACCCTGCTGCCCAGCCCTGCTGCAGGATGGGTGCTGCCCTCCAGCACCACGCTGCCAGCCTGCCCAGTCCTGATGCAGTGCTGCTCACCCTGCTGCCCAGTCCTGATGCAGTGCTGCTCACCCTGCTGCCCAGTATTGATGCAGTGCTGCTCACCCTGCTGCCCAGTCCTGATGCAGTGCTGCTCACCCTGCTGCCCAGTCCTGATGCAGTGCTGCTCACCCTGCTGCCCAGTCCTGATGCAGTGCTGCTCACCCTGCTGCCCAGTCCTGATGCAGTGCTGCTCACCCTGCTGCCCAGTCCTGCTGCAGTGCTGCTCACCCTGCTGCCCAGTCCTGATGCAGTGCTGCTCACCCTGCTGCCCAGGCCTGATGCAGTGCTGCTCACCCTGCTGCCCTGTCCTGATGCCGTGCTGCTCACCCTGCTGCCCAGTCCTGATGCAGTGCTGCTCACCCTGCTGCCCAGTCCTGATGCAGTGCTGCTCACCCTGCTGCCCAGTCCTGCTGCAGTGCTGCTCACCCTGCTGCCCAGTCCTGCCGCAGTGCTGCTCACCCTGCTGCCCAGGCCTGATGCAGTGCTGCTCACCCTGCTGCCCAGTCCTGATGCAGTGCTGCTCACCCTGCTGCCCAGTCCTGATGCAGTGCTGCTCACCCTGCTGCCCAGCCCTGCTGCAGCATGGCTGCTGTCCTCAGCACCACCTGCCAGCGTGCCCAGGCCTGCCCAGTGCTGCTCATCCTGCTGCCCAGCCCTGCCGCAGTGCTGCTCACCCTGCTGCCCAGTCCTGATGCAGTGCTGCTCACCCTGCTGTCCCCTGCTGCCCAGTGCCCAGTTGATGCAGTGCTGCTCCACCCTGCTGTCCAGTCCTGATGCAGTGCTGCTCACCCTGCTGCCCAGTCCTGATGCAGTGCTGCTCACCCTGCTGCCCAGTCCTGCTGCAGTGCTGCTCACCCTGCTGCCCAGGCCTGCTGCAGCATGGCTGCTGCCCTCAGCACCACTCTGCCAGTGTGCCCAGGCCACTGAGCCAGGCCTGCTGTAGGCCGCAGGGAGAGGGACAGTAACTGCAGCCAGGATGCAATAACTGCACCAAAGCTGCAATAAATGCACCCAAGGTGCTACAACTGCCCCCAGGATGTAACAATTCAGGCAAGGGGCAAGAAGTGCCCCAAAGTTGTAGTAACTGCTTAACCACCATCAGTAAGTTTGCAGCTGACAGCAAGCTGGGGGCAGGAGTTGAGCTGTGAGAGGACCGCAGAGCTCTGCAGAGGGACCTTGCCAGGCTGGGCAGATGGGCAGAGGCCAAGGGCAGAAGATTGAACACATCCAAGTGCCAGGTGCTGCACATTGGCCACAGCAACCCCAGGCAGTGCCACAGGCTGGGGGCAGAGGGGCTGAGAGCAGGCAGGCAGAGAGGGAGCTGGGGGTGCTGGGGAGAGCAGCTGAAGAGGAGGCAGCAGTGTGCCCAGGGGGCCAAGAAGGCCAAGGGCAGCCTGGCCTGGGTCAGGCAGAGTGTGGCCAGCAGGAGCAGGGAAGTCCTTGTGCCCTGTGCTCAGCACTGCTGAGGCCTCCCCTTGAGTCCTGTGTCTAGCTCTGGGCTGCTGAGGTTAGGCAAGAGGTTGAGCTGCTGGAAGGTGTCCAGAGAAGGGCAACAGGGCTGGGGAGGGGGTCTGGGGCTCAAGGCTGGGGAGGGGTCTGGCGCACAGGGCTGGGGAGTGGTCTGGGGCACAAGGCTGGGGAGGGGTCTGGAGCACAGGGCTGGGGGAGGGTCTGGCGCACAGGGCTGGGGAGGGTCTGGCGCACAGGGCTGGGGAGTGGTCTGGGGCACAAGGCTGGGGAGGGGTCTGGAGCACAGGGCTGGGGAGGGGTCTGGGGCACAGGGCTGGGCTTCATGTTCAGGCGGCTGTCGATCAGCACCCCCAGGTCCCTCTCTGTTTGGCAGCTCTCAGCCACTCTGATCCCAGCTTGCAGCTCTGCATGGGGTTGCTGTGGCCAAAGTGCAGCCTGGGCTCCTCAGGATAAGAAGGACATTGAGACTCTTGAACATGTCCAGAGAAAGATAAAGAGGCTGGGGAGGGGTCTGGGGCACAGGGCTGGGGAGGGGTCTGGAGCACAGCCCTGTGAGGAGAGGCTGACAGAGCTGGGGTTGCTCAGCCTGGAGAAGAGGAGGCTCAAGGGAGACCTCATTGCTCTCTACAACTTCCTGAAGAGAGGTTGAAGCTGGGGGGGGTTGGCACCCAGTTCTTGATGATGAGACTGTGAGAGCCTGTCCCAGGCTGCCCAGGGAGGTGGCGGCAGCCTCCTGGCTGGAGGTGTTTGCAGTCAGGCTGGAGGTGGCTGTGAGCAAGCTGCTGTGGTGTGAGGGGTCCCTGCCCGTGGCAGGGGGCTGGGCGGGCTGAGACTGGAGCTCCCTTCCAGCCCTGCCAGCTCTGTGGCTCTGGGATTCTTGCAGGTGCCCGGCAGAGGCAGTTGTAATAAAGCAGCCAGAGCATGAGCATTTGGGACCAGAGCATTCAGGCCCTGAATGCAGGATCTGAACGCAGGCTCTGAATG
>JAWKAJ010000143.1:0-34576 GCA_033816785.1 Picus viridis
GATCCATCCAGAGGGACCTGGACAGGCTGGAGAGGTGGGCACAAGCCAACCTCAGGAGCTTCAACAAGACCAAGGGCAGGGTCCTGCAGCTGGGTGGAGGCAACCCCAGGCACAAATCCAGGCTGGGCAGGGACTGGCTGGAGAGCAGCCCTGAGGAGAGAGACTTGGGGGTGCTGGGGGAGGAGAAGCTCAACAGGAGCTCTCAGTGTGCACTTGCAGCCCGGAAAGCCAATCAGATCCTGGGCTGCATCAGGAGAAGTGTGACCAGCAGGGCAAGGGAGGGGATTCTCCCCTCTGCTCAGCCCTGGTGAGACCCCATCTGGAGTACTGCCTCCAGTTCTGGAGCCCCTATTACAGGAGGGATGTGGACGTGCTGGAGCATGTCCAGAGAAGGGCCACAAGGATGATCAGAGGGCTGGAGCACCTCTCCTGTGAGGACAGACTGAAGGAGTTGGGGCTGTTCAGTCTGGAGAGGAGAAGGCTCCCAGGTGACCTCATTGTGGCCTTCCAGGATCTGAAGGGGACTACAGGAAGGTTGGGGAGGGACTGCTCAGGATCTCAGGTAGTGATAGGACTAGGGGGAATGGAATGAAGCTGGAGGTGGGGAGATTCAGGCTGGAGGTGAGGAGGAAGTTCTTCCCCATGAGAGTGGTGAAGCCCTGGAATGGGTTGCCCAGGGAGGTGGTTGAGGCCCCGTCCCTGGAGGTGTTTAAGCCCAGGCTGGATGAGGCTCTGGCCAGGCTGATCTAGTGTGGGGTGTCCCTGCCCATGGCAGGGGGTTGGAACTAGCTGATCCTTGTGGTCCCTTCCAACCCTGACTGATTCTATGATTCTAACTCTGCTGCATTCTTGAGAAGTGATTGGAGGTGGCACTCACTTTTGCAATGCCTTTGAACAAAATCTCCCTGGCAAGTAATTGCCCTGCCAGGGAGCCCCTGACAGATTGCTCATTAGGCCACATCACCAAGAGCTGGGCTTACTCACACCAGGAGAAGATTTCTCACCCTCCTTACAAACATCAGATAGGTGAAATTTTCACCTGTTTACCAGTTAGAATCATAGAATTGTAAGGGGGGGGAAGGGACCTCATGGCTCAGCCAGTTCCAAGTCACCTGCCATGGGCAGGGACACCTCACACTACAGCAGGTTGCTCACAGCCACATCCAGCCTGGCTGCAAAAACCTCCAGGGATGAGGCATCTACCATGTCTTCCTTCTTTCTAGCCTAAATCTCAGTCCCTAGCCTAAACCATTACCCTTTGTCCTGTCACAACAGGCCCTTTTAATTTACATGTTTACTTGGTGTAGCTGAGAGAGCAGGACAAGAGATCCTTGCCCTTCAGAAACTGAGCTTATGCCAGAGAGAGAGCTGACAGGAATTAGAATTGCTTCAAGCTTCTCATTTTATTCTCTGTCTGAACACTGGCTCCACTGAAGTGCAATCTGCCATTCACCTTCCATTGATTCTCCAACCCTTTGCCTCCAAAAGGCAGGGAGGGGGGTGGGAGGGGTGTGGAAATGGTCTCATTTCCTTCACATCTAATGGGAATGAAAGCAGAACGAACCAGAAGAGCCCCAAACCCACTACTTGGGTCTATTTTTAGTTTCAAAAGTCCCATGAGATATCTTAAACCTGTGACATATTCAACTCCATGATAAAAGTAGAAGCTTATTCCTGCAGAAGGGCAAAATGAATATCTTCCCTTTTTGCTGTGTAATAAGAGTACCTTCCTGGTGCTTCCATTCACTGTTTGGTAACAAGAATCCCAAAGTCTTTATCTTCCCCATTCAGGGAGAACTGAACACAGAATTAACACAGGTTGGGAAAGACCTCCGAGATCATCAAGTCCAACCTGTCACCCAACACCATCTGATCAACTAAACCATGGCACCAAGTGCCCCATCCAGGCTCCTCCCAAACACCTCCAGTGATGGTGACTCCACCACCTCCCTGGGCAGCACATTCCAGTGGCCAGTCTCTCCTTCTCAGAAGAATTTCTTCCTCACCTCCAGCCTAAACCTCCCCTGGCACAGCTTGAGACTGTGTCCTTTCCTTCTGTCATGGCTTGCCTGGGAGACCAACCCCACCTGGCTACAACCTCCCTTCAGGGAGTTGGAGAGAGCAATGAGGTCTCCCCTGAGCCTCCTCTTCTGCAGGCTAAGCAACCCCAGCTCCCTCAGCCTCTCCTCACAGGGCTGTGCTCAAGGCCTCTCCCCAGCCTTGTTGCCCTTCTCTGGACACCTTCAAGTCTCTCAATGTCCTTCCTAAACTGAGGGGCCCAGAACTGGACACAGGACTCAAGGTGTGGCCTAACCAGTGCTGAGTCCAGGGCAGAAGGACTTCCCTGCTCCTGCTGGTCACACTGTTCCTGATGCAGGCCAGGATGCCATTGGCCTTCTTGGCCACCTGGGCACACTGCTGGCTCATGTTCAGGCAGCTGTCAATCAGCACCCCCGGGTCCCTCTCTGCCTGGCTGCTCTCCAGCCACTCTGACCCCAGCCTGTAGCTCTGCATGGGGTTGCTGTGGCCAAAGTGCAGCACCTGGCACTTGGACTTGTTGAATGCCATCCTGTTGGACTCTGCCCATCTGTCCAGTCTGTCAAGGTCCCTCTGCAGAGCTCTCCTACCCTCTGTCAGATCAACTCCTGCCCCCATCTTGGTGCCATCTGCAAACTTAGTGAAGGTAGACTCAATCCCTTTGTCCATAAGTACATCCCATAAGATACCTAACATACCCTGCAGTTTTTTCCCCAGGGAAAGTCTTAGTGTTACTTATATCCTGATCAAGAGCTTGGCACAAGCCAGTGGCTTTGCCAGGCAGAGCTGCCAACCTTCCTCACCAGCAAAGAGCCAGAAGAGGATCAGCAGCCAGCCTGGGCCTGAGTCTTGCTGGCACAGGTGGAGTTCACACCATCAAATCCTTTTCTCTGCAAAAAGGCCAACATACCACTGTTTCTGCTCATCATTTCAGCCCTGCATTTAGGCAAAGTATAAACAGGGAGTCTTCAGAATGAAGAATTTTTCAGCTGAGGGGGAAACAAAGATGAAGCTATTCCTGCAGCAACTGATTTGATCAGCTGCACCTTGCAAGGTGTGTAGTCCTCGTGCAAAGAGTTGCTCCAGCAACCCAAATGCTCCAAAGTGAAAGAAGAGTTTAATCCTATTAAAAGAAAAATAAACAGAGGTATTCAAGGACTGAATCATCCCTCACTAGTCCTCACAGGGACTTTTTCACCCTCCTTAGCAGCATCCTCCTTTTTCACACACTTCAGCAAGCACTGACTTGGCTCCAGGAGTGCCCAAGGTCCAACCTGCTCTTCCAGGGGCTGCTCAGAGGCCCCAAGATCACAGATGCAGCCATGAGTTGGATTAGTGCAGGGAAAAGGAGACCTCCCTCAGTCTAGTTGCAATTCAAGTGAGGATAATGACACCAGGCAGCTTGAGATATCACAGAGAACATCCCCTTGGAAAAGACCTCCAAGCTCATCCAGTCCAACCTTCCACCCAGCACTCAAGGCTCAACACTAAACCCTGGCCCTAAGCACCAGCTCCACACACTGCTTCAACACCTCCAGGGATGGGGACTCCAGCACTGCCCTGGGCACAACATTCCAATGGCTGAGAGCCCTCTCTGGGAAGAAATATTTCCTAGCATCCAGCCTGAACCTCCCCTGCTGCAGCTTGGAACCATTTCCTCTTGTCCTATCCACTGCCACCAAGGAGCAGAGGCTGCCCCCTCCTTGCTCCAACCTCCTTTCAGGGAGCTGTAGAGAGCCATGAGGTCTCCCCTCAGCCTCCTCTTCTCCACACTGAACACTCTCAGCTCCCTCAGCCCCTCCTCATAGCCCAGGGGCTCCAGGCCCTTCTCTGGACATGCTCCAGCCCCTCAATGTCCCTCTGGTAGTGAGGGGCCCAGAACTGAACACAACAATTGAGGTGTGGCCTCAGCAGTACTGAGCACAGGGGGATGGTCACCCTGTATCTGAGCCAAGCCAGGATGCCATTGGCTTCCTTGGGTTCTTTCCTGGGCACTGCTGACTCAGATTTAATCAACTGCCAACCAGCACCCCCAGGTCCCTCTCTGAGTGGCAGCTCTCCAACCGTGCATCCCCAAGTCTGTAGCTCACCAAGGGGTTATTGTGAGCCAGCCTTACCTACTTGGAAGGTCTGTGGCTGAGGCACCATTGTGTCACTGTGAAATCTGGACTGTGTCACTCCCAAATTAGAATAGAATAGAATTAACCAGGTTGGAAGAGACCTTGGAGATCATCAAGCCCAACCTATCACCCAACACCATCTCATCAACTAAACCATGGCACCAAGTGTCTCTACCCATTTCTAGTTTTGCATCATTTCCCCCAGTCCTATCACTCTCTGACACCCTAAAATGTCCCTCCCCAGCTTTCTTGGAGCCCCCTTCAGATACTGGAAGGCCACAAGAAGGTCTCCTCAGAGCCTTCTCCAGACTGAACAGCCCCAACTCCCTCAGTCTGTCTCCATAGCAGAGCAGCTCCAGCCCTCTGCTCATCCTCGTGACCCTTCTCTGGACACCTTCCAGCACCTCCAGATTCTTCTTGTATTAGGG
This sequence comes from Picus viridis, assembly GCA_033816785.1. NCBI lineage: Eukaryota > Metazoa > Chordata > Aves > Piciformes > Picidae > Picus > Picus viridis. The sequence goes on from JAWKAJ010000143.1 coordinate 4,586, forward strand.
GATCCTGAACTGTACACAGTGCTCCAGAATGGAGCAGAGGGGCAGAATCCCCTCCCTGGCCCTGCTGGCCACACTTCTCTTGCTGCATCCCAGGCTCTGCTTGGCTCTCTGGGCTGCAAGTGCTCACTGCTGGCTCCTGTTGAGCTTCTCCTCCCCCAGCACCCCCAAGGCCTTTTCTTCAGGGCTGCTCTCCAGCCAGCCCCTGCCCAGCCTGTATCAGTGCCTTTGAATGCCCTAACCCGGCTGCAGGACCTTGCCCTTGGTCTTGTTGAACCTCATGAGGTTGTCATGGGCTCAGCTCTGCAGCCTGTCCAGGTGCCTCTGGATGGATCCTTCCTCCAGCTGTCAGCTGCACCACACAGCTTGGTGTCCTCAGTGAACTTGCTGAGGGTGCCTCAATGCCACTGTCCATGGCACCCACAAAGGTGTTAAACAAGCCTGGTCCCAGTACTGACCCCTGAGGGACTCCTCTTGTCCCTGGCCTCCACTTGGCCATGGAGCCATTGACAGCCACCCTTTGGGTGTGGCCAAATTCTCAGATGATGACAGTGACTTATTTCTGGGTTCTTTTTCCACTGTAAGCTTGCTTGGATCTTTCCAAGTGATTGCTCAGTGCTGCTTCTGCTGGAATAAAAGCATCCCAGATTGTTTGGGTCCAGAGAGGGAAAGTGCCTCAGCTCTCTTGAATATTCCTGTGTGAGGAAATTAGAGGCACACATGAGGCCAAAACATCAACAGCCCTCGAGGCTATTTATTACACAAATGAAGTGGATGGATCAGAAGAGGAGTGAGAGAGAATAGAGAGTGAGAGAGAGAAGAGTGAGAGAGAAGAGGAAAGGAATTATATTACCACACCCCCTCACCCCCCAAGACAGTTTGAGTCTGTGGAGGAAGGCTGCTGCAGCATTGGAAGGGAGGAGATGCTGGGTCTGTGAGGAAAGGCTACCATAGCTTTGGCATAGAGATGTTGTCCTTGATGGCTGTGCTGTCCTCTGAGCAGCCTCTTCAGCTCCATGAGTTGCAGCAGGCAGAGCTTAGGACACAGAGAGAGGATTCCTCTTGTCTGCTTCTTCCAGGCTCCATGGTGATGTCTCTGTCATTTTTCTCTCCTGGTATTCTCTTTGTTTCCCTTCCCAGCACCATTGCCCAGGCCTTTTCCTTCTCTCCTCTTTTCCTTCCCAGCAGCATTGTCCAGGACTTTTCCTTCTCACTGTTTTCCTTCCCAGCAGCACTGCCCTGGGCTTTTCCTTCTCTCCTCTTTTCCTTCCCAGCAGCATTGTCCAGGACTTTTCCTTCTCACTGTTTTCCTTCCCAGCAGCACTGCCCTGGGCTTTTCCTTCTCACTGTTTTCCTTCCCAGCAGCACTGCCCTGGGTTTTTCCTTCTCTCCTCTTTTCCTTCCCAGCAGCATTGTCCAGGAATTTTCCTTCTCTCCTGTTTCCTCCCAGCAGCACTGCCCTGGCCTTTTCCTTCTCTCCTTGTTTCCCTCCCAGCAGCATTGCTCAGGCCTTTTCCTTCTCACTGTTTTCCTTCCCAGCACCATTGCCCAGGCCTTTTCCTTCTCACTGTTTCCTTCCCAGCAGCACTGCCCTGGGCTTTTCCTTCTCCCCTCCTTTCCTTCCCAGCAGCACTGCCCTGGCCTTTTCCTTCTCTCCTCTTTCCCTTCCCAGCAGCATTGCCCTGGGCTTTTTCCTTCTCTCCTGTATCCCTTCCCAGCAGCATTGCCCTGGGCTTTTCCTTCTCTCCTGTATCCCTTCCCAGCAGCATTGCCCTGGGCTTTTCCTTCTCCTGAGCCAGTAGTTGCTCAGATCTTTCATCCAGATCTTAGGTATGAGGCCTCTGCCCATTATTTCCTGGCAGCTGCAGCCCGGTGAGCAATCTTTATTTGTGCACCTTCCAGAGAGTCCTTATCCAGTGGCATCTGCCCAATACACATCAGCTGTTGCCTGGGCAAGCAGCAAAGGTGATTTTGCCTTTGCTGAGTCACATCAAGAGAGACAAGCTTCAGTCTCTCACACAGATTCATCAGGTAGTACAGGATATTCACAAAGCCACTCACTTCTCCCTGAAGCCATTGCAGGTCTGGCCTAACATGGCTGAGGCTTTTATCACTGCAGCCTGGATTTTGGCTCATGGGTCAGGTGAAGGATGCCATCCCTACACATTTTGTGACCTCTCTGACCTTCTGCTGGTCACCCAGTGCCTCCAACAGCTGAACTTCAATCGTGAGATCCCCTGATCTTTTGTTTAAAGGTTGTTAAAAGCAGTTAAGCTGGCTTTCAGAAAGCCACAGGGGGAAGCCAGAAAATCAGCTAGAGGGGCTCAACAACTTTAAAGCATTAAAGCAAATTCAGCAGTAAATTGAGACTGGCAGAGTTCACTGCTTTTGAAATGTCTGCACAATAAAACTGGGGCTGAAGCTTCTTCGTGTGCTGTCAACATAGGGCAGGGCAGGGACACAGGTGGGGCCCAGCTGTGTATTCATGGCTCTAGAAATGGAAACCTCACTGCTCAAATGGCAGGCTCACTGGTGGGAGGCAAATCAGACCCCTCCTGCCTTTTTACACACTTGGCTGCATCCAAATCAGTGTTGCCAGCAGAGCCTGAGAGGCGGTTCTGCCACTTTGCTCTGCTCTGCTGAGGACTCACCTGGAGTGCTGTGTGCAGGTCTGGAGCCCTCAACACAGGAAGGACATGGAGCTGATGGAGAGGGTCTAGAGGAGGGCCATGAAAATGATCAGGGGGTTGGAGCAGCTCTGCTATGAGGACAGGCTGCCAGAGCTGGGGGTGTTCAGCCTGGAGAAGAGAAGGCTCTGGGGAGACCTAAGAGCAGCCTGCCAGTGCCTGAAGGGGGCTCCAGGAAGGCTGGAGAGAGACTGTTTGCAAAGGCCTGCAGGGACAGGACCAGGGACAATGGCTTCAAACTAGAGCAGAGCAGATTGAGATTGGATGTTAGGGACAAGTTCTTTAGTATGAGAGTGGTGGAACTCTGGAACAGATTGCCCAGGGAGGTGGTTGAGGCTCCTTCCCTGGAGATATTGAAGGCGAGGCTGGATGAGGCCCTGGGCAACCTGATCTAGTTGAGAATGTCCCTGCTGACTGCAGGGAGGGTGGATTTAGATTGGATGTGAGGAACAAGTTCTTTACCCTGAGGGTACTGGAAGAGGTTGCCCAGGGAGGATGAGCTTTGGAGGTCCCTTCCAGCGCAGACCATTCTTTGATCCTATATTTAACTCCCCAGAGAGATTTAATAGCATGAAGCAGGTGACTAAGTGATTGCAAGTCTCAGCACTAACATTTTCCCATGAGTAACTTTTTCCAGGGCTTTTATGCCATGATTAAACCTTTGAGCAAATGGAAGTAAAGATTCCTCTGTCCCCTCCAATAAAACCAAAACCACAACCTCAAACTTTCTGCCCCAGAAGTGTTTGGGTTTCTTTTTTAACCATTTAACAGCTTTGAAAATGGTTTTGTTCCTCATGTCCTCTTCCTTTACAAACCAGGGAGAAGGGGGCAGAGGAGGATAAGGAGAAAACCCAACGACTTCCTTTGCATCTTCACACAGAATCACCAAGGTTGGAAGAGACCAAGTCCAACCTGTCACCACAGACCCCACGATTAGACCATGGCACCAAGTGCCACGTCCAGTCCCCTCTTGAACCCCTCCAGGGACGGTGACTCCACCACCTCCCTGGGCAGCACATCCCAATGGCAAATTACTCTCTCAGTGAAGAACTTTCTCCTCACCTCCAGCCTAAACTTCCCCTGGCACAGCTTGAGACTGTGTCCCCTTGTTCTGGTGCTGGTTGCTAGACAGAAGGGACCAACTCCCACCTGGCTACAATCTCCCTTCAGGGAGTTGTAGAGAGCAATGAGGTCTCCCCTGGGACTCCTCTTCTCCAGGCTAAGCAACCCCAGCTCCCTCAGCCTCTCCTCACAGGGCTGTGCTCAAGGCCTCTCCCCAGCCTTGTTGCCCTTCTCTGGACACCTTCAAGTCTCTCAATGTCCTTCCTAAACTGAGGGGCCCAGAACTGGACACAGGGCTCAAGGTGTGGCCTAACCAGTGCAGAGTCCAGGGGCACAATGACCTCCCTGCTCCTGCTGGCCACACTCTTCCTAATGCAGGCCAGGATGCCATTGGCCTTCTTGGCCGCCTGGGCACACTGCTGGCTCATGTTCAGGCGGCTGTCAATCAGCACCCCCAGGTCCCTCTCTGTTTGGCAGCTCTCAGCCACTCTGACCCCAGCCTGTAGCTCTGCATGGGGTTGCTGTGGCCAAAGTGCATCACCTGGCACTTGGATGTGTTGAATCCTATCCTATCCTATCCTATCCTATCCTATCCTATCCTATCCTATCCTATCCCATCCCATCCCATCCCCATCCCATCCCATCCCATCCCATCCCATCCCATCCCATCCTATCCTATCCTATCCTATCCTATCCTATCCTATCCTATCCTATCCTATCCTATCCTATCCGGGACCTCTCTGGTGAGCCAGGACTGGAGGGAAATGCTGGAGAGCGGCTTGCCAGCTCATCTGCCAGCTCTCTCAGCACCCTAGGATGGATCCCACCCAGTCCCATGGACTTATGAGTGTCCAAGTGGCTCAGCAGGTCCCGAACCGATTCCTCATGGCTTTCCGGGGCAATACACTTCCCCCTGACCCCATCGCCCAGCTCCGGAGGCCACTCCTGCTGGTCAAAAGCTCTTGCAAATGCAGCCCTTTCTTTCCTTTGATAAAAAAAAACACCCAACCACCTGTGTGGAATTGTTTAGGAAGCACTCCTGCTGACATTTCAGAAAGCACACAAATGAAAAATACCTCCCCCCCCAACCCCCCCCAAACATTTACAGAGCCCCGCTTACAAACAAAGCTACAGCCGGGCCTTTGAAATGCCAAACGACTTGGGAGAACTCCTGGCGGGGCTGGGTTTGTTTGGAGGGGCTCCATTTGCTGACAGAGGGAGCCACAAGAAAATCACAAGCTGAAGTGTGCACCGGCCTGACAAATATTTGACCACTCTCTATTGTGTGCAGTAGATGTTTGTTTAGCTTTGCTGTAGACATTTCAAACAATGGCTCCCACTGCTCGCTCGGCAGCAATCCGCGGGCTGCCACACCAGCCAGAAAGGCTGCCTGACCCCTGGCCAAAATTCCCTGTTCTTTGCATCATTTTGCTCTTTCCCCCATTCTACATGTCTTTGTGTACAAAGTCACCCCACAGTAAGAATTCCACTCTTTCCAAGCGCCCACCACCAGAAACGTTACACTTTGCTGGTCTCCAGCCTGCGCTATATAGAGAGCTGCCTGCTGCCTTCCTCACGACTCTACCTGGAAATCACAGAATCATGGAAGGGTCCAGGCCAGAAGGCACCTCCAAAGCTCACCCAGTCCAACCTCCCACAGTCAGCAGGGACAGGCTGGACAGATGGGCAGAGTCCAAGGCCAGGAGATTGAACACATCCAAGTGCCAGGTGCTGCACATTGGCCACAGCAACCCCAGGCAGTGCTACAGGCTGGGGGCAGAGTGGCTGGAGAGCAGCCAGGCAGAGAGGGACCTGGGGGTGCTGGTTGATAGTAGGCTGAACATGAGCCTGCAGTGTGCCCAGGTGGCCAAGAGGGCCAATGGCATCCTGGCCTGCATTAGGAACAGTGTGGCCAGCAGGAGCAGGGAGGTCATTGTGCCCCTGTACACTGCACTGGTTAGGCCACACCTTGAGTCTTGTGTCCAGTTCTGGGCTCCTCAGTTTAGGAAGGAGGTTGACTTGCTGGAAGGTGTCCAGAGAAGGGCAACAAAGTTGGTGAGGGGTTTGTAACACAGCCCTGTGAGAGAGACTGAGGGAGCTGGGGTTGCTTAGCCTGGAGAGGAGGAGACTGAGGAGTGACCTCATTGCTGTCTCCAACTCCCTGAAAGGAGGTTGTAGCCAGGCAGAGGTTGGTTTCTTCTCCCAGGCATCCAGCACCAGAACAAGAGGACACAGTCTCAAGCTGTGTCAGGGCAGGTTTAGGCTGGAGGTTAGGAAGAAGTTCTACACAGAGAGTGAGCCCTTGGAATGGGCTGCCTGGGGAGGTGGTGGAGTCACCATCATTGGAGGTGTTCAGGAGGAGACTTGATGGGGTGCTTGGCTGTATGGTCTAGTTGTTTGGGTGGGTTGGATTGGTTGATGGGTTGGACACGGTGATCTTGAAGGTCTCTTTCAAGCTGGTGTATTGTATTGTATTATTGTATTGTATCCCAAACAAGATCAGGTTGCTCAGGGCCTTGAATATATCCAACGAAGGAGCCTCAACCACCTCCCTGGGCAACCTGTTCCAGTGTTCCATCACCCTCACAGTGAAGAACTTGTTCCTGATATCCAGCAGGCTACTAGAACAGCAATGGAAGTACCCTGGACTTACTGCACCACTCACATGTGGCTCCAATGTCTCTGCTGCCTCTAGCCTGGTTAGCCTTGTGAAAAGCTGTGGGCAGCTGAAAGGCATTTAACAAGCAGAAGGGCACCTGCAGTACTGTGTACAGCTCTGGAGACCTCAATGTAGGCAGGACATGGACCTAATGGAGAGGGTCCAGAGGGCCATGACAATGATCAGGGGTTGGAGCAGCTCTGCAATGAGGACAGGCTGAGGGAGCTGGGGGTGTTCAGCCTGGGAGAAGAGAAGGCTCCAGGGAGACCTGATAGCAGCCTGCCAGTGCCTTTGGGGGGCTGCAGGAAGGCTGCAGAGAGGCTGTTTGCAAAGGCCTGCAGGGACAGGATGAGAGACTTCAAACTAGAGCAGAGCAGATTCAGATTGGATGTGAGGAACAAGTTCTTCACTATGAAGGTGGTGGAATAGTGGAACAGGTTGCCCAGGCAGGTGGTGGAAGCCTGGTTTAGAGTCACAATAAAATGAAACAGAAGCTGAAAGAAAGGCCAGGAGGATGATTAGAGGACTGGAACTGTTCTGCTCTGAGGACAGACTGAGGGAGTTGGGGCTGTTCAGTCTGGAGAAGGCACTGAGGAGACCTTCTTGTGGCCTTCCAGTATCTGAAGGGGGCTACAAGAAAGCTGGGGAGGAACATTTTAGGGTGTCAGGGAGTGATAGGACTGGGGGGAAATGGAGCAAAACTAGAAGTGGGGAGATTCAGGTTGGATGTGAGGAAGAAGTTGTTCCCCATGAGAGTGGTGAGAGCCTGGCACAGGTTGCCCAGGGAGGTGGTGGCAGCCTCATGCCTGGAGGGTTTTGCAGCCAGGCTGGATGTGGCTGTGAGCAACCTGCTGTAGTGTGAGGTGTCCCTGGCCCATAGCAGGGGGGTTGGAACTGGCTGAGCCTTGAGGCCCTTCCCACTCTGACACTTCTGTGATCCTCTGCTCTTAATATTTCTGAATAAATAAACGAAACAAGCCATCTTCTTGGAGCTAGAGAAGGAGGCACTGTAGGTTCCACTGGCCTTGCCCACATCTGAATATGGTGGCTGAAAACATGCAGAAAGAAGACAACCAACAAGGCCAAAGAAACGAAAACGAGGAGTGCCTCACACGGGGGGGGCAAAGCACAGCGCACAGCACCACGCGGCACGGCGCAGCACAACGTCCTTTGGCACTGCCCCGGCGGCCTGTCACTAGTGGTGTGCCCCAGGGATCAGTGCTGGGCCCCATGCTCTTCAACATCTTTATTGATGATCTGGATGAGGGCACTGAGTCCATCAGCAGTAAATTTGCAGATGACACCAAGCTGGGGGCAGGAGTTGATCTGCTGGAGGGCAGAGAGGCTTTGCAGAGGGACCTCGACAGGCTGGACAGATGGGCAGAGTCCAAGGGCAGGAGATTGAACACATCCAAGTGCCAGGTTCTGCACATTGGCCACAGCAACCCCAGGCAGTGCTACAGGCTGGGGTCAGAGTGGCTGGAGAGCTGCCAAACAGAGAGGGACCTGGGGGTGCTGACTGACAGCCACCTGAACATGAGCCTGCAGTGTGCCCAGGTGGCCAAGAGGGCCAATGGCATCCTGGCCTGCATTAGGAACAGTGTGGCCAGCAGGAGCAGGGGAGGTCATTGTGCCCCTGTACACTGCACTGGTTAGGCCACACCTTGAGTCCTGTGTCCAGTTCTGGGCCCCTCAGTTTAGGAAGGAGGTTGACTTGCTGGAAGGTGTCCAGAGAAGGGCAACAAAGCTGGGGAGGGGTTTGGAACACAGCCCTGTGAGGAGAGGCTGAGGGAGCTGGGGTTGCTTAGCCTGGAGAAGAGGAGACTGAGGGGTGACCTTCTTGCTGTCTACAACTCCCTGAAGGGAGGTTGTAGCCAGGCAGAGGTTGGCCTCTTCTCCCAGGCAACCAGCACCAGAACAAGAGGACACAGTCTCAAGCTGCGCCAGTGCAGGTTTAGGCTGGATGTTAGGAAGAAGTTCTACACGGAGAGAGTGATTGCCCATTGGAATGGGCTACCTGTGGAGGTGGTGGAGTCACCTTCACTGGGGGTGTTCAGGAGAAGACTTGATGGGGTGCTTGGCTGTATGGTCTAGTTGTTGGGTGGGTTGGATTGGTTGATGGGTTGGACGCGATGATCTTGAAGGTCTCTTCCAACCTGGTGTATTGTATTGTGTTGTATTATTGTATTGTAATGCAGAGGAAATAAGGATATGAAAGCTGTTAGGGCTTGAGGGTGGGACTTTCCTGAAGCCCACCCCGCTGGCAAAACCCAAGCAGGCTTAAGCAGTTGCTGCTCCTACCTAAAGCAAGGCGGTGCCTTCTCTTGCAGGGGCCCAAGCATGCCGCAGTACAAGCTGACGTACTTCAACCTGCGAGGCCGAGCAGAAATCAGCCGCTACCTCTTTGAATATTCAGGCAAGAAGTATGAAGACCACCGGATAGAAATAGCTGACTGGCCCAAAATCAAACCAAGTAAGTGAGCCAGCAGTGTGTGTGCCCAGGTGGCCAAGAAGGCCAAGGGCATCCTGGCTTGCATCAGGCAGAGTGTGGCCAGCAGGAGCGGGAAGTCATTGTGCCCCTGTGCTCAGCACTGCTCAGGCCACACCTTGAGTCCTGTGTCCAGTTCTGGGCCCCTCAGTTTAGGAAAGATGTTGAGAAAGAAGAAGGACATTGAGACACTTGAAGGTGTCCAGAGAAGGGCAACAAAGCTGGGGAGAGGTCTGGAGCACAGCCCTGTGAGGAGAGGCTGAGGGAGCTGGGGTTGCTCAGCCTGGAGAAGAGGAGGCTCAGGGGAGACCTCATTGCTCTCTACAACTCCCTGAAGGGAGGCTGTAGCCAGGTGGGGGTTGGTCTCTTCTCTCTAGCAAGCAGCACCAGAACAAGAGGACACAGTCTCAAGCTGCACCAGGGGAAGTTTAGGCTGGAGGTGAGAAGAAAGTTCTTCCCATACAGAGAGACTGGCCATTGGAATGCGCTGCCCAGGGAGGTGGTGGAGTCCCCATCACTGAAGGTGTTCAAAAAGAGATTGGATGTGGCACTTGGAGCCATGGTTTAGTTGTCAGGAGGTGTTAGGTATTAGGTAATAGGTTGGGCTTGATGATCTCCGATGTCCCTTCCAACCTTATTGATTCTATGATTCTAAGTGGCACGGGGTTCCAGTTTAAAGGGAAGTGTCTTAGCTCAGTGTCAATCATAGAATCATAGAATGCAATGCCTTGGAAGGGGCCTCTAGAGGTCATCTAGTCCAACCCCCCTGCAGGGACATCCCTATCTAGACAGGTTGTTCTGAGCCAGGGAAGGAGCCTCAACCACATCCCTGGGAAAGCCTGTTCCAGTGTTCCACCATCCTCATAGTCAAGATCTTCTCCCTGATGTCCAATCCAATCTGTCCTGCTCTAGTTAAAAACCATTGTCCCTTGCTTTATTGCTACATGCCCCTGTAAAGACAGTCCCTCCACAGCTCTCCTGTAGGCCCCTCTCAGATACTGGATGGCTGCTATAAGGTCTCCCCAGAGCCTTCTCTTCTCCCGGCTGAACAATCCCAATTTGCTCACCCTGTCCTAACTAGGAACAAAGAACAGGAACTTTCTGGAAAGCTGTGAGTAAAAAAAGTAAGTCAAACTGGCCATTGGGTACAAAAAAAGAAACTATAGCTAGGTCTGGATCATCCCACTGGTTTGCTAATGAGGATAAAAGTTAGCTGCATAAACAGTTCTCTCTCTTCTCATAGAATCATAGAACTGTCAGGGTTGGGAAGGGACCTCAAGGCTCAGCCAGTTCCAACCCCCCTGCCATGGGCAGGGACACCTCCACACACTGCAGCAGGTTGCTCACAGCCACATCCAGCCTGGCTGCAAAAAACCTCCAAGGATGAGGCTGCCACCACCTCCCTGGGCAGCCTGTGCCAGTCTCTCACCACCCTCATGGGGAACAACTTCTTCCTGACATCCAATCTGAATCTACCCATGTCTAGTTTTGCTCCATCCCACCAAGTCCTATCCCTCCCTGACACCCTCTGAAGTCCCTCCCCAGCTTTCTTGTAGCCCCCTTTTTGCTCCTTCTCTTTGCTATCTCTGCTTTTGCATTGCTCCCTTATCTTTTTCCTGAGGTAGGTTGTGTCTGTGAGGTACCAGGAAGGAGAGGGAGAGGGAGGGGGAGAAGGGAGGTTGTGAGCAGCCCTCTGGACTGTCCAGAGGGCTCTGGGAACAATTCAAAGGGGTCCTTGTGGTAGTATCATAGTATCAGTCAGGGTTGGAAGGGACCACAAGGATCAGCTAGTTCCAACCCCCTGCCATGGGCAGGGACACCCCACACTAGATCAGCCTGGCCAGAGCCTCATCTAGCCTGGCCTTAAACACCTCCAGGGATGGGGCCTCAACCACCTCCCTGGACAACCCATTCCAGGGCTTCACCACTCTCATGGGGAAGAACTTCCTCCTCACCTCCAGCCTGAATCTCCCCACCTCCAGCTTCATTCCATTCCCCCTAGTCCTATCACTACCTGATATCCTGACAAGTCCCTCCCCAGCCTTCCTGTAGCCCCCTTCAGATCCTGGAAGGCCACAATGAGGTCACCTGGGAGCCTTCTCTTCTCCAGACTGAACAGCCCCAACTCCTTCAGTCTGTTCTCACAGGAGAGGTGCTCCAGCCCTCTGCTCATCCTCGTGGCCTTTCTCTGGATACCTTCCAGCACCTCCAGATCCCTCTTGGAATAGGGGCTCCAGAACTGGAGGCAGTACTCCAGGTGGGGTCTCAGCAGGGCTGAGGGAGGGGGAGAATCCCCTCCCTTGCCCTGCTGGCCACACTTCTCTTGCTGCAGCCCAGGAGCTGATTGGCTTTCCGGGCTGCAAGTGCACACTGAGAGCTCCTGTTGAGCTTCTCCTCCCCCAGCACCCCCAAGTCTCTCTCCTCAGGGCTGCTCTCCAGCCAGTCCCTGCCCAGCCTGGATTTGTGCCTGGGATTGCCTCCACCCAGATGTTGTTTCTGATATATATTTATTCATTGCATTTTGTATTCCTAGATGTTTTCTTCCTTTGTTAAGGGAGCTTCATTCTGCTTCCAATCCTTCTGAGCTACTCTGGTGCTTTATTTTGGTGGTGGTGGGGAAATCCTCCAATTTGTTGGGGAAATTTCAACCCACCACACAAGGAATCTTACAGCCAAAGCTGTGCTGGGGATGCTGTCAAAAAGCAAACCCCCTGCTGACCTTTGATGGAGCAGAAATGAAGCCTCTGGGAATGTTGTTGTCTAGACAGGGAAGAAGTCATGCCTGATTTTTCTCACTGAAGTCTGGATCCAAACCATCAAACAGCTTAAAATGACTCACCTGCTGTCATCCAGCTAGGCTTGCACTCCCTGTCAGTTCAGCTCAGCCTGCCTAAAGCTCAGCTTCTCAGCTTCTTGGGAGTATTCAGCCTCAAAGACCACACTGCAGCCTTCAACCCTGGTTTCAGAAAGCCAAACCGGAAGTCAGGGTCAAGAAGAACAGGTCCATGCTATCAGAAAGGTCTTCAGAGAGGAGAGTGATTAAGAGGAAGCAAAAGAAATCAGCTGATGCAGCAAAGAGGAAACAAAATGGTCACAAAAAAGGTGCTAGAGAATAATTGTTCCTAGGTACAAGGCCTTAGCAGCTCTGCCAAGAGTATTCTGCAGGCTAGTATATAAAACCATACAATGGTCCAGGCTGGAAGGGGCCTCCAAAGCTCATCCAGTCCGACCTCCCTGCAGTCAGCAGGGACAGCCCCAACTAGATCAGGTTGCCCAGGGCATCACTGAGGCTCACCTTGAATATCTCCAGGGAAAGAGCCTCAACCACCTCCCTGGGCAACCTGTTCCAGTGTTCCACCATCCTCATAGTGAAGAACTTGTTCCTGATATCCAACAGGCTACTAGAACAGCAATGGAAGTACCCTGGACTTACTGCACCACTCACATGTGGCTCCAATGTCTCTGCTGCCTCTAGCCTGGTTAGCCTTGTGAAAAGCTGTGGGCAGCTGAAAGGCATTTAACAAGCAGAAGGGCACCTGCAGTACTGTGTACAGCTCTGGAGACCTCAGTGTAGGAAGGACATGGACCTGATGGAGAGGGTCCAGAGGAGGGACACAAAAATGATCAGGGGGTTGGAGCAGCTCTGCTATGAGGACAGGCTGAGGGAGCTGGGGGTGTTCAGCCTGGAGAAGAGGAGGCTCCAGGGAGACCTAATAGCAGCCTGCCAGTGCCTGAAGGGGGCTACAGGAAGGCTGGAGAGAGACTGTTTCCAGCCCTGTCCAAAGAGTGGTGCTCAATAGAGTTAAATCCAGCTGGTGCATGATCACAAGTGGTGTTCCTCAGGGCTCAGTGCTGGGACCACACAGAGTGTGCCAGCAGTGAGTTTGCAGATGACACCAAGTGAGGTGGCAGTGTTGATCTGCACCAGGGCAGGGAGGCTCTACAGAGGGGCTCGGACAGATTGGATCCATGGCCAATGTTCACAGGAGGAGCTTCAACAAGCCCAAGTGCCAGGTCCTGCACTTGGGGCACAACAACGCCAAGCAAGGCCACAGGCTTGGGGCAGTGTGGCTGGAAAGCTGCTGGCAGAAAGGGCCCTGGGGGTGCTGATGGAGAAGCAGCTGAAGAGGAGGCAGCAGTGTGCCCAGGGGGCCAAGAAAGCCAAAGGCCTCCTGGCTGGGATCAGCAATGCTGTGTGCAGCAGGAGCAGGGAGGGCATTGTCCCCTGGCACTCAGCTCTGCTGAGGCCACACCTGGAGTGCTGTGTCCAGTTCACCAGAACAAGAGGACACAGTCTCAAGCTGCGCCAGGGGAAGTTTAGGCTGGAGGTGAGGAGAAAGTTCTTCCCTGAGAGAGTCATTCACCATTGGGATGTGCTGCCCAGGGAGGTGGTGGAGTCCCCATCCCTGGAGGTGTTCAAGAGGGGACTGGATGTGGCACTTGGTGCCATGGTCTAGTCATGAGGTCTGTGGTGACAGGTTGGACTCGATGATCTTTGAGGTCTCTTCCAACCTTGGTGATAACTGTGATACTGTGATGCTGTAATTAGATAATTGTCTCTTGAAGTGGAATTTGGAAATACCACAGCACTGGCAAGGCACACTTCAAAGGCTCACAGGATGTTGGGGTTGGAAGGGACCTCTGGAGATCTTTGAGTCCAACCCCTGCCAGAGCAGGAGCAGAGAATCCAGCACAGGTCACACAGGAACACATCCAGACAGGGCTGGAAAGGCTCCAGAGAAGGAGACTCCACCAACTCCCTGGGAAAGCAAAAAGCATGGCTGCAACAGTTACCTTCAGTCTCACCTCTGTGCCCGGAAAGATCATGGAGCAGATCCTCCTGGAGGCACTACTGACTCAGAAGAGTAGTGAGGAGGTGATTTGGAACAGTCAGCATGGCTTTGCCAAGGGCAAATCCTGCCTGACACACCTGGTGGCCTTCTCTGAACAGGTCACAACATGAATAGCTGAGGGGCAAGCAGCTGATGTCGTTTCCCTGGCCCTGAGCACAGCCTTCGACACTGTCCCGCACCACCTCCTGGTCTCCAGGCTGGTGACACATGGGTTTGATGGGTGACCACTAGGTGGATACAGAACTGGCTTGATGGCTGCACCCAGAGAGTGGCTGTCAATGGGTCCATGTCCCAGTGGAGGCCAGGGACAAGCAGAGTCCCTCAGGGATCAGTCCTGGGACCAGGCTTGTTCAACATCTGTGTGGGTGCCATGGACAGTGGCAGTGAGTGCAGCCTCAGCAAGGTTGCTGATGACACCAAGCTGTGTGGTGCAGCAGACAGCTGGAGGGAAGGGATCCATCCAGAGGGACCTGGACAGGCTGGAGAGGTGGGCACAACCCTGGGGCACACCACTAGTGACAGGCCGCCAGCTGGATGTGTCGCCATTCACCACCACTCTCTGGGCTCAGCCTCCAGCCAGTTCCTAACCCAACGCAGTGTGCTCCTGTCCAAGCCATGGGCTGACAGCTTGGCCAGGAGTTTGCTGTGGGGGACGGTGTCAAAGGCCTTGCTGAGGTCCAGGTAGACCACATCCACAGGCCTCCCCACATCCACCAGGCAGTCACCTGATCATAGAAGGAGATCAGGTTGGTCAGGCAGGACCTGCCCCTCCTAAATCCATGCTGGCTGGGCCTGAGCCCCTGGCCATCCTGTAAGTGCTGTGTGATCACACTCGAGATGACCCGTTCCATAATCTTGCCTGGCACTGAGGTCAGGCTGACAGGCCTATCATTCCCTGGCTCTTCCAACTGGCCCTTCTTATGGATGGGCACCACGTTGGCAGCTTCCAGTCTTCTGGGACCTCTCCAGTGAGCCAGGACTGCTGAAAAATGATGGAGAGCGGCCTGGACAGCTCATCCGCCAGCTCCCTCAGCACCCTAGGATGGATCCCATCCGGTCCCATGGACTTGTGGGGGTCCAAGCGGCTGAGAAGATCTCTAACTCTCCCATCCTGGAACAGGGGAAAACTATGCTGCTCCCTGGCTCCTTCTGCCAGCTCTGCAGGCCAGCTGTCTGGAAGCCGTTCTGTCCTGCTAGTAAAAATTGAGGTAAAGAAGGTGTTAAGCACCTCTGCCTTTTCCTCATCCTTTGTTACAATATTCCCCTCCATGCCCACCAAGGAGTGGAGCTTCTCCTTGCCCTTCCTCTTGCTATTAATATATTTATAGAAGGACTTTTTGTTGTCCTTCTCGGGTGTGATCACACAGCACTTACAGGATGGCCAGGGGCTCAGGCCCAGCCAGCATGGATTTAGGAGGGCAGGTCCTGCCTGACCAACCTGATCTCCTTCTATGATCAGGTGACTGCCTGGTGGATGTGGGGAGGCCTGTGGATGTGGTCTACCTGGACCTCAGCAAGGCCTTTGACACCGTCCCCCACAGCAAACTCCTGGCCAAGCTGTCAGCCCATGGCTTGGACAGGAGCACACTGCGTTGGGTTAGGAACTGGCTGGAGGCTGAGCCCAGAGAGTGGTGGTGAATGGCGACACATCCAGCTGGCGGCCTGTCACTAGTGGTGTGCCCCAGGGTTGTGCCCACCTCTCCAGCCTGTCCAGGTCCCTCTGGATGGATCCCTTCCCTCCAGCTGTCTGCTGCACCACACAGCTTGGTGTCATCAGCAACCTTGCTGAGGCTGCACTCCTGCCACTGTCCATGGCACCCACACAGATGTTGAACAAGCCTGGTCCCCAGGACTGTCCCTGAGGGACTCTGCTTGTCCCTGGCCTCCACTGGGACATGGACCCATTGACAGCCACTCTCTGGGTGCAGCCATCAAGCCAGTTCTGTATCCACCTAGTGGTCACCCATCAAACCCATGTGTCACCAGCCTGGAGACCAGGAGGTGGTGCGGGACAGTGTCGAAGGCTGTGCTCAGGGCCAGGGAAACGACATCAGCTGCTTGCCCCTCAGCTATTCATGTTGTGACCTGTTCAGAGAAGGCCACCAAGGTGTGTCAGGCAGGATTTGCCCTTGGCAAGCCATGCTGACTGTTCCAAATCACCTCCTCACTACTCTTCTGAGTCAGTAGTGCCTCCAGGAGGATCTGCTCCATGATCTTTCCGGGCACAGAGGTGAGACTGAAGGTAACTGTTGCAGCCATGCTTTTTGCTTTCCCCAGGGAGTTGGTGGAGTCTCCTTCTCTGGAGCCTTTCCAGCCCTGTCTGGATGTGTTCCTGTGTGACCTGTGCTGGATTCTCTGCTCCTGCTCTGGCAGGGGGTTGGACTCAAAGATCTCCAGAGGTCCCTTCCAGCCCCCCAACATCCTGTGAGCCTTTGAAGTGTGCCTTGCCAGTGCTGTGGTATTTCCAAATTCCACTTCAAGAGACAATTATCTAATTACAGCATCACAGTATCACAGTATCACCAAGGTTGGAAAGAGACCTCAAGATCATCGAGTCCAACCTGTCACCACAGACCTCATGACTAGACCATGGCACCAAGTGCCACATCCAATCCCCTCTTGAACACCTCCAGGGATGGGGGACTCCACCACCTCCCTGGGCAGCACATCCCAATGGTGAATGACTCTCTCAGGGGAAGAACTTTCTCCTCACCTCCAGCCTAAACTTCCCTGGCGCAGCTTGAGACTGTGTCCTCTTGTTCTGGTGAACTGGACACAGCACTCCAGGTGTGGCCTCAGCAGGCTGAGTGCCAGGGGACAATGCCCTCCCTGCTCCTGCTGCACACAGCATTGCTGATCAGCCAGGAGGCCTTTGGCTTTCTTGGCCCCCTGGGCACACTGCTGCCTCCTCTTCAGCTGCTTCTCCATCAGCACCCCAGGGCCCTTTCTGCCAGCAGCTTTCCAGCCTGCCCCCAAGCCTGTGGCCTTGCAGCGTTGTTGTGCCCCAAGTGCAGGACCTGGCACTTGGGCTTGTTGAAAACTCCTCCTGTGAACATTGGCCATGGATCCAATCTGTCCGAGCCCCTCTGTAGAGCCTCCCTGCCCTGGTGCAGATCAACACTGCCACCTCACTTGGTGTCATCTGCAAACTCACTGCTGCTGCACTCTGTGTGGTCCCAGCACTGAGCCCTGAGGAACACCACTTGTGATCATGCACCAGCTGGATTTAACTCTATTGAGCACCACTCTTTGGACAGGGCTGGAAACAGTCTCTCTCCAGCCTTCCTGTGGCCCCCTTCAGGCACTGGCAGGCTGTATTAGGTCTCCTGGAGCCTCCTCTTCTCCAGGCTGAACACCCCCAGCTCCCTCAGCCTGTCCTCATGGCATGAAGCTGCTCAACCCTGATCATTTTTGTGTCCCTCTCTGGACCCTCTCCATCAGGTCCATGTCCTTCCTACACTGAGGTCTCAGAGCTGTACACAGTACTGCAGGTGCCCTTCTGCTTGTTAAATGCCTTTCAGCTGCCCACAGCTTTTCACAAGGCTAACCAGGCTAGAGGCAGCAGAGACATTGGAGCCACATGTGAGTGGTGCAGTAAGTCAGGAGTACTTCCATTGCTGTTCTAGTAGCCTATTGGATATCAGGAACAAGTTCTTCACTATGAGGATGGTGGAACACTGGAACAGGTTGCCCAGGGAGGTGGTTGAGGCTCTTTCCCTGGAGATATTCAGGTGAGCCTCAGTGATGCCCTGGGCAACCTGATCCTAGTTGGGGCTGTCCCTGCTGACTGCAGGGAGGAGGTCGGACTGGATGAGCTTTGGAGGCCCCTTCCAGCCTGGACCATTGTATGGTTTTATATACTAGCCTGCAGAATACTCTTGGCAGAGCTGCTAAGGCCTTGTACCTAGGAACAATTATTCTCTAGCACCTTTTTGTGACCATTTTGTTTCCTCTTTGCTGCATCAGCTGATTTCTTTTGCTTCCTCTTAATCACTCTCCTCTCTGAAGACCTTTCTGATAGCATGGACCTGTTCTTCTTGACCCTGACTTCCGGTTTGGCTTTCTGAAACCAGGGTTGAAGGCTGCAGTGTGGTCTTTGAGGCTGAATACTCCCAAGAAGCTGAGAAGCTGAGCTTTAGGCAGGCTGAGCTGAACTGACAGGGAGTGCAAGCCTAGCTGGATGACAGCAGGTGAGTCATTTTAAGCTGTTTGATGGTTTGGATCCAGACTTCAGTGAGAAAAATCAGGCATGACTTCTTCCTGTCTAGACAACAACATTCCCAGAGGCTTCATTTCTGCTCCATCAAAGGTCAGCAGGGGTTTGCTTTTTGACAGCATCCCCAGCACAGCTTTGGCTGTAAGATTCCTTGTGTGGTGGGTTGAAATTTCCCCCAACAAATTGGAGGATTTCCCCACCACCACCAAAATAAAGCACCAGAGTAGCTCAGAAGGATTGGAAGCAGAATGAAGCTCCCTTAACAAAGGAAGAAAACATCTAGGAATACAAAATGCAATGAATAAATATATATCAGAAACAACATCTGGGTGGAGGCAATCCCAGGCACAAATCCAGGCTGGGCAGGGACTGGCTGGGAGAGCAGCCCTGAGGAGAGAGACTTGGGGGTGCTGGGGGAGGAGAAGCTCAACAGGAGCTCTCAGTGTGCACTTGCAGCCCGGAAAGCCAATCAGCTCCTGGGCTGCAGCAAGAGAAGTGTGGCCAGCAGGGCAAGGGAGGGGATTCTCCCCCTCTCCTCAGCCCTGCTGAGACCCCACCTGGAGTACTGCCTCCAGTTCTGGAGCCCCTATTCCAAGAGGGATCTGGAGGTGCTGGAAGGTATCCAGAGAAAGGCCACGAGGATGAGCAGAGGGCTGGAGCACCTCTCCTGTGAGAACAGACTGAAGGAGTTGGGGCTGTTCAGTCTGGAGAAGAGAAGGCTCCCAGGTGACCTCATTGTGGCCTTCCAGGATCTGAAGGGGGCTACAGGAAGGCTGGGGAGGGACTTGTCAGGATATCAGGTAGTGATAGGACTAGGGGGAATGGAATGAAGCTGGAGGTGGGGAGATTCAGGCTGGAGGTGAGGAGGAAGTTCTTCCCCATGAGAGTGGTGAAGCCCTGGAATGGGTTGTCCAGGGAGGTGGTTGAGGCCCCATCCCTGGAGGTGTTTAAGGCCAGGCTAGATGAGGCTCTGGCCAGGCTGATCTAGTGTGGGGTGTCCCTGCCCATGGCAGGGGGGTTGGAACTAGCTGATCCTTGTGGTCCCTTCCAACCCTGACTGATACTATGATACTACCACAAGGACCCCTTTGAATTGTTCCCAGAGCCCTCTGGACAGTCCAGAGGGGCTGCTCACAACCTCCTTCTCCCCCCTCCCTCTCCCTCTCCTTCCTGGTACCTCACAGACACAACCTACCTCAGGAAAAAGATAAGGGAGCAATGCAAAAGCAGAGATAGCAAAGAGAAGGAGCAAAAGGGGGCTACAAGAAAGCTGGGGAGGGACTTCAGAGGGTGTCAGGGAGGGATAGGACTTGGTGGGATGGAGCAAAACTAGACATGGGTAGATTCAGATTGGATGTCAGGAAGAAGTTGTTCCCCATGAGGGTGGTGAGAGACTGGCACAGGCTGCCCAGGGAGGTGGTGGCAGCCTCATCCTTGGAGGTTTTGCAGCCAGGCTGGATGTGGCTGTGAGCAACCTGCTGCAGTGTGAGGTGTCCCTGCCCATGGCAGGGGTTGGAACTGGCTGAGCCTTGAGGTCCCTTCCCAACCCTGACAGTTCTATGATTCTATGAGAAGAGAGAGAACTGTTTATGCAGCTAACTTTTATCCTCATTAGCAAACCAGTGGGATGATCCAGACCTAGCTATAGTTTCTTTTTTTGTACCCAATGGCCAGTTTGACTTACTTTTTACTCACAGCTTTCCAGAAAGTTCCTGTTCTTTGTTCCTAGTTAGGACAGGGTGAGCAAATTGGGATTGTTCAGCCGGGAGAAGAGAAGGCTCTGGGGGAGACCTTATAGCAGCCATCCAGTATCTGAGAGGGGCCTACAGGAGAGCTGTGGAGGGACTGTCTTTACAGGGGCATGTAGCAATAAAGCAAGGGACAATGGTTTTTAACTAGAGCAGGACAGATTGGATTGGACATCAGGGAGAAGATCTTGACTATGAGGATGGTGGAACACTGGAACAGGCTTTCCCCAGGGATGTGGTTGAGGCTCCTTCCCTGGCTCAGAACAACCTGTCTAGATAGGGATGTCCCTGCAGGGGGGTTGGACTAGATGACCTCTAGAGGCCCCTTCCAAGGCATTGCATTCTATGATTCTATGATTGACACTGAGCTAAGACACTTCCCTTTAAACTGGAACCCCGTGCCACTTAGAATCATAGAATCAATAAGGTTGGAAGGGACATCGGAGATCATCAAGCCCAACCTATTACCTAATACCTAACACCTCCTGACAACTAAACCATGGCTCCAAGTGCCACATCCAATCTCTTTTTGAACACCTTCAGTGATGGGGACTCCACCACCTCCCTGGGCAGCGCATTCCAATGGCCAGTCTCTCTGTATGGGAAGAACTTTCTTCTCACCTCCAGCCTAAACTTCCCCTGGTGCAGCTTGAGACTGTGTCCTCTTGTTCTGGTGCTGCTTGCTAGAGAGAAGAGACCAACCCCCACCTGGCTACAGCCTCCCTTCAGGGAGTTGTAGAGAGCAATGAGGTCTCCCCTGAGCCTCCTCTTCTCCAGGCTGAGCAACCCCAGCTCCCTCAGCCTCTCCTCACAGGGCTGTGCTCCAGACCTCTCCCCAGCTTTGTTGCCCTTCTCTGGACACCTTCAAGTGTCTCAATGTCCTTCTTCTTTCTCAACATCTTTCCTAAACTGAGGGGCCCAGAACTGGACACAGGACTCAAGGTGTGGCCTGAGCAGTGCTGAGCACAGGGGCACAATGACTTCCCCGCTCCTGCTGGCCACACTCTGCCTGATGCAAGCCAGGATGCCCTTGGCCTTCTTGGCCACCTGGGCACACACACTGCTGGCTCACTTACTTGGTTTGATTTTGGGCCAGTCAGCTATTTCTATCCGGTGGTCTTCATACTTCTTGCCTGAATATTCAAAGAGGTAGCGGCTGATTTCTGCTCGGCCTCGCAGGTTGAAGTACGTCAGCTTGTACTGCGGCATGCTTGGGCCCCTGCAGAGAAGGCACCGCCTTGCTTTAGGTAGGAGCAGCAACTGCTTAAGCCTGCTTGGGTTTTGCCAGCGGGGTGGGCTTCAGGAAAGTCCCACCCTCAAGCCCTAACAGCTTTCATATCCTTATTTCCTCTGCATTACAATACAATAATACAACACAATACAATACACCAGGTTGGAAGAGACCTTCAAGATCATCGCGTCCAACCCATCAACCAATCCAACCCACCCAACAACTAGACCATACAGCCAAGCACCCCATCAAGTCTTCTCCTGAACACCCCCAGTGAAGGTGACTCCACCACCTCCACAGGTAGCCCATTCCAATGGGCAATCACTCTCTCCGTGTAGAACTTCTTCCTAACATCCAGCCTAAACCTGCCTGGCGCAGCCTGAGACTGTGTCCTCTTGTTCTGGTGCTGGTTGCCTGGGAGAAGAGGCCAACCTCTGCCTGTCTACAACCTCCCTTCAGGGAGTTGTAGACAGCAAGAAGGTCACCCCTCAGTCTCCTCTTCTCCAGGCTAAGCAACCCCAGCTCCCTCAGCCTCTCCTCACAGGGCTGTGCTCAAGGCCTCTCCCCAGCCTTGTTGCCCTTCTCTGGACACCTTCAAGTGTCTCAATGTCCTTCCTAAACTGAGGGGCCCAGAACTGGACACAGGACTCAAGGTGTGGCCTAACCAATGCAGAGTCCAGGGGCACAATGACCTCCCTGCTCCTGCTGGCCACACTATTCCTGATGCAGGCCAGGATGCCCTTGGCCTTCTTGGCCACCTGGGCACACTGCTGGCTCATGTTCAGGTGGCTGTCAGTCAGCACCCCCAGGTCCCTCTCTGTTTGGCAGCTCTCAGCCACTCTGACCCCAGCCTGTAGCACTGCCTGGGGTTGCTGTGGCCAATGTGCAGAACCTGGCACTTGGATGTGTTCAATCTCCTGCCCTTGGCCTCTGCCCATCTGTCCAGCCTGTCGAGGTCCCTCTGCAAAGCCTCTCTGCCCTCCAGCAGATCAACTCCTGCCCCCAGCTTGGTGTCATCTGCAAATTTACTGCTGATGGACTCAATGCCCTCATCCAGATCATCAATAAAGATGTTGAAGAGCATGGGGCCCAGCACTGATCCCTGGGGCACACCACTAGTGACAGGCCGCTGGGGCAGTGCCAAAGGACGTTGTGCTGCGCCGTGCCGCGTGGTGCTGTGCGCTGTGCTTTGCCCCGCCCCGCGTGAGGCACTCCTCGTTTTCGTTTCTTTGGCCTTGTTGGTTGTCTTCTTTCTGCATGTTTTCAGCCACCATATTCAGATGTGGGCAAGGCCAGTGGAACCTACAGTGCCTCCTTCTCTAGCTCCAAGAAGATGGCTTGTTTCGTTTATTTATTCAGAAATATTAAGAGCAGAGGATCACAGAAGTGTCAGGGTGGGAAGGGGCCGCAAGGCTCAGCCAGTTCCAAGCCCCTGCCACGGCCAGGGACACCTCACACTACAGCAGGTTGCTCACAGCCACATCCAGCCTGGCTGCAAAACCCTCCAGGCATGAGGCTGCCACCACCTCCCTGGGCAGCCTGTGCCAGGCTCTCACCACCCTCATGGGGAACAACTTCTTCCTCACATCCAACCTGAATCTCCCCACTTCTAGTTTTGCTCCATTTCCCCCCCCAGTCCTATCACTCCCTGACACCCTAAAATGTTCCTCCCCAGCTTTCTTGTAGCCCCCTTCAGATACTGGAAGGCCACAAGAAGGTCTCCTCAGTGCCTTCTCCAGACTGAACAGCCCCAACTCCCTCAGTCTGTCCTCAGAGCAGAACAGTTCCAGTCCTCTAATCATCCTCCTGGCCTTTCTTTCAGCTTCTGTTTCATTTTATTGTGACTCTAAACCAGGCTTCCACCACCTGCCTGGGCAACCTGTACCACTATTCCACCACCTTCATAGTGAAGAACTTGTTCCTCACATCCAATCTAAATCTGCTCTGCTCTAGTTTGAAGTCTCTCATCCTGTCCCTGCAGGCCTTTGCAAACAGCCTCTCTGCAGCCTTCCTGCAGCCCCCTAAAGGCACTGGCAGGCTGCTATCAGGTCTCCCTGGAGCCTTCTCTTCTCCAGGCTGAACACCCCCAGCTCCCTCAGCCTGTCCTCATTGCAGAGCTGCTCCAACCCCCTGATCATTGTCATGGCCTTCTGGACCCTCTCCATTAGGTCCATGTCCTGCCTACATTGAGGTCTCCAGAGCTGTACACAGTACTGCAGGTGCCCTTCTGCTTGTTAAATGCCTTTCAGCTGCCCACAGCTTTTCACAAGGCTAACCAGGCTAGAGGCAGCAGAGACATTGGAGCCACATGTGAGTGGTGCAGTAAGTCCAGGGTACTTCCATTGCTGTTCTAGTAGCCTGTTGGATATCAGGAACAAGTTCTTCACTGTGAGGGTGATGGAACACTGGAACAGGTTGCCCAGGGAGGTGGTTGAGGCTCCTTCCTTGGATATATTCAAGGCCCTGAGCAACCTGATCTTGTTTGGGATACAATACAATAATACAATACAATACACCAGCTTGAAAGAGACCTTCAAGATCACCGTGTCCAACCCATCAACCAATCCAACCCACCCAAACAACTAGACCATACAGCCAAGCACCCCATCAAGTCTCCTCCTGAACACCTCCAATGATGGTGACTCCACCACCTCCCCAGGCAGCCCATTCCAAGACTCTCTCTGTGTAGAACTTCTTCCTAACCTCCAGCCTAAACCTGCCCTGACACAGCTTGAGACTGTGTCCTCTTGTTCTGGTGCTGGATGCCTGGGAGAAGAAACCAACCTCTGCCTGGCTACAACCTCCTTTCAGGGAGTTGGAGACAGCAATGAGGTCACCCCTCAGTCTCCTCCTCTCCGGACTAAGCAACCCCAGCTCCCTCAGTCTCTCCTCACAGGGCTGTGTTACAAACCCCTCACCAACTTTGTTGCCCTTCTCTGGACACCTTCCAGCAAGTCAACCTCCTTCCTAAACTGAGGGGCCCAGAACTGGACACAGGACTCAAGGTGTGGCCTAACCAGTGCAGTGTACAGGGGCAGAATGACCTCCCTGCTCCTGCTGGCCACACTGTTCCTAATGCAGGCCAGGATGCCATTGGCCCTCTTGGCCACCTGGGCACACTGCAGGCTCATGTTCAGCCTACTATCAACCAGCACCCCCAGGTCCCTCTCTGCCTGGCTGCTCTCCAGCCACTCTGCCCCCATCCTGTAGCACTGCCTGGGGTTGCTGTGGCCAATGTGCAGCACCTGGCACTTGGATGTGTTCAATCTCCTGGCCTTGGACTCTGCCCATCTGTCCAGCCTGTCCCTGCTGACTGTGGGGAGGTTGGACTGGGTGAGCTTTGGAGGTACCTTCTGGCCTGGACCCTTCCATGATTCTGTGATTTCCAGGTAGAGTCGTGAGGAAGGCAGCAGGCAGCTCTCTATATAGCGCAGGCTGGAGACCAGCAAAGTGTAACGTTTCTGGTGGTGGGCGCTTGGAAAGAGTGGAATTCTTACTGTGGGGTGACTTTGTACACAAAGACATGTAGAATGGGGGAAAGAGCAAAATGATGCAAAGAACAGGGAATTTTGGCCAGGGGTCAGGCAGCCTTTCTGGCTGGTGTGGCAGCCCGCGGATTGCTGCCGAGCGAGCAGTGGGAGCCATTGTTTGAAATGTCTACAGCAAAGCTAAACAAACATCTACTGCACACAATAGAGAGTGGTCAAATATTTGTCAGGCCGGTGCACACTTCAGCTTGTGATTTTCTTGTGGCTCCCTCTGTCAGCAAATGGAGCCCCTCCAAACAAACCCAGCCCCGCCAGGAGTTCTCCCAAGTCGTTTGGCATTTCAAAGGCCCGGCTGTAGCTTTGTTTGTAAGCGGGGCTCTGTAAATGTTTGGGGGGGGGGGTTGGGGGGGGAGGTATTTTTCATTTGTGTGCTTTCTGAAATGTCAGCAGGAGTGCTTCCTAAACAATTCCACACAGGTGGTTGGGTGTTTTTTTTTATCAAAGGAAAGAAAGGGCTGCATTTGCAAGAGCTTTTGACCAGCAGGAGTGGCCTCCGGAGCTGGGCGATGGGGTCAGGGGGAAGTGTATTGCCCCGGAAAGCCATGAGGAATCGGTTCGGGACCTGCTGAGCCACTTGGACACTCATAAGTCCATGGGACTGGGTGGGATCCATCCTAGGGTGCTGAGAGAGCTGGCAGATGAGCTGGCAAGCCGCTCTCCAGCATTTCCCTCCAGTCCTGGCTCACCAGAGAGGTCCCGGATAGGATAGGATAGGATAGGATAGGATAGGATAGGATAGGATAGGATAGGATAGGATAGGATGGGATGGGATGGGATGGGATGGGATGGGATGGGATGGGATGGGATGGGATGGGATGGGATAGGATAGGATAGGATAGGATAGGATAGGATAGGATAGGATAGGATAGGATAGGATTCAACACATCCAAGTGCCAGGTGATGCACTTTGGCCACAGCAACCCCATGCAGAGCTACAGGCTGGGGTCAGAGTGGCTGAGAGCTGCCAAACAGAGAGGGACCTGGGGGTGCTGATTGACAGCCGCCTGAACATGAGCCAGCAGTGTGCCCAGGCGGCCAAGAAGGCCAATGGCATCCTGGCCTGCATTAGGAAGAGTGTGGCCAGCAGGAGCAGGGAGGTCATTGTGCCCCTGGACTCTGCACTGGTTAGGCCACACCTTGAGCCCTGTGTCCAGTTCTGGGCCCCTCAGTTTAGGAAGGACATTGAGAGACTTGAAGGTGTCCAGAGAAGGGCAACAAGGCTGGGGAGAGGCCTTGAGCACAGCCCTGTGAGGAGAGGCTGAGGGAGCTGGGGTTGCTTAGCCTGGAGAAGAGGAGTCCCAGGGGAGACCTCATTGCTCTCTACAACTCCCTGAAGGGAGATTGTAGCCAGGTGGGAGTTGGTCCCTTCTGTCTAGCAACCAGCACCAGAACAAGGGGACACAGTCTCAAGCTGTGCCAGGGGAAGTTTAGGCTGGAGGTGAGGAGAAAGTTCTTCACTGAGAGAGTAATTTGCCATTGGGATGTGCTGCCCAGGGAGGTGGTGGAGTCACCGTCCCTGGAGGGGTTCAAGAGGGGACTGGACGTGGCACTTGGTGCCATGGTCTAATCGTGGGGTCTGTGGTGACAGGTTGGACTTGGTCTCTTCCAACCTTGGTGATTCTGTGTGAAGATGCAAAGGAAGTCGTTGGGTTTTCTCCTTATCCTCCTCTGCCCCCTTCTCCCTGGTTTGTAAAGGAAGAGGACATGAGGAACAAAACCATTTTCAAAGCTGTTAAATGGTTAAAAAAGAAACCCAAACACTTCTGGGGCAGAAAGTTTGAGGTTGTGGTTTTGGTTTTATTGGAGGGGACAGAGGAATCTTTACTTCCATTTGCTCAAAGGTTTAATCATGGCATAAAAGCCCTGGAAAAAGTTACTCATGGGAAAATGTTAGTGCTGAGACTTGCAATCACTTAGTCACCTGCTTCATGCTATTAAATCTCTCTGGGGGAGTTAAATATAGGATCAAAGAATGGTCTGCGCTGGAAGGGACCTCCAAAGCTCATCCTCCCTGGGCAACCTCTTCCAGTACCCTCAGGGTAAAGAACTTGTTCCTCACATCCAATCTAAATCCACCCTCCCTGCAGTCAGCAGGGACATTCTCAACTAGATCAGGTTGCCCAGGGCCTCATCCAGCCTCGCCTTCAATATCTCCAGGGAAGGAGCCTCAACCACCTCCCTGGGCAATCTGTTCCAGAGTTCCACCACTCTCATACTAAAGAACTTGTCCCTAACATCCAATCTCAATCTGCTCTGCTCTAGTTTGAAGCCATTGTCCCTGGTCCTGTCCCTGCAGGCCTTTGCAAACAGTCTCTCTCCAGCCTTCCTGGAGCCCCCTTCAGGCACTGGCAGGCTGCTCTTAGGTCTCCCCAGAGCCTTCTCTTCTCCAGGCTGAACACCCCCAGCTCTGGCAGCCTGTCCTCATAGCAGAGCTGCTCCAACCCCCTGATCATTTTCATGGCCCTCCTCTAGACCCTCTCCATCAGCTCCATGTCCTTCCTGTGTTGAGGGCTCCAGACCTGCACACAGCACTCCAGGTGAGTCCTCAGCAGAGCAGAGCAAAGTGGCAGAACCGCCTCTCAGGCTCTGCTGGCAACACTGATTTGGATGCAGCCAAGTGTGTAAAAAGGCAGGAGGGGTCTGATTTGCCTCCCACCAGTGAGCCTGCCATTTGAGCAGTGAGGTTTCCATTTCTAGAGCCATGAATACACAGCTGGGCCCCACCTGTGTCCCTGCCCTGCCCTATGTTGACAGCACACGAAGAAGCTTCAGCCCCAGTTTTATTGTGCAGACATTTCAAAAGCAGTGAACTCTGCCAGTCTCAATTTACTGCTGAATTTGCTTTAATGCTTTAAAGTTGTTGAGCCCCTCTAGCTGATTTTCTGGCTTCCCCCTGTGGCTTTCTGAAAGCCAGCTTAACTGCTTTTAACAACCTTTAAACAAAAGATCAGGGGATCTCACGATTGAAGTTCAGCTGTTGGAGGCACTGGGTGACCAGCAGAAGGTCAGAGAGGTCACAAAATGTGTAGGGATGGCATCCTTCACCTGACCCATGAGCCAAAATCCAGGCTGCAGTGATAAAAGCCTCAGCCATGTTAGGCCAGACCTGCAATGGCTTCAGGGAGAAGTGAGTGGCTTTGTGAATATCCTGTACTACCTGATGAATCTGTGTGAGAGACTGAAGCTTGTCTCTCTTGATGTGACTCAGCAAAGGCAAAATCACCTTTGCTGCTTGCCCAGGCAACAGCTGATGTGTATTGGGCAGATGCCACTGGATAAGGACTCTCTGGAAGGTGCACAAATAAAGATTGCTCACCGGGCTGCAGCTGCCAGGAAATAATGGGCAGAGGCCTCATACCTAAGATCTGGATGAAAGATCTGAGCAACTACTGGCTCAGGAGAAGGAAAAGCCCAGGGCAATGCTGCTGGGAAGGGATACAGGAGAGAAGGAAAAGCCCAGGGCAATGCTGCTGGGAAGGGATACAGGAGAGAAGGAAAAGCCCAGGGCAATGCTGCTGGGAAGGGAAAGAGGAGAGAAGGAAAAGGCCAGGGCAGTGCTGCTGGGAAGGAAAGGAGGGGAGAAGGAAAAGCCCAGGGCAGTGCTGCTGGGAAGGGAAACAGTGAGAAGGAAAAGGCCTGGGCAATGGTGCTGGGAAGGAAAACAGTGAGAAGGAAAAGGCCTGAGCAATGCTGCTGGGAGGGAAACAAGGAGAGAAGGAAAAGGCCAGGGCAGTGCTGCTGGGAGGGAAACAGGAGAGAAGGAAAATTCCTGGACAATGCTGCTGGGAAGGAAAAGAGGAGAGAAGGAAAAACCCAGGGCAGTGCTGCTGGGAAGGAAAACAGTGAGAAGGAAAAGCCCAGGGCAGTGCTGCTGGGAAGGAAAACAGTGAGAAGGAAAAGTCCTGGACAATGCTGCTGGGAAGGAAAAGAGGAGAGAAGGAAAAGCCCAGGGCAGTGCTGCTGGGAAGGAAAACAGTGAGAAGGAAAAGTCCTGGACAATGCTGCTGGGAAGGAAAAGAGGAGAGAAGGAAAAGGCCTGGGCAATGGTGCTGGGAAGGGAAACAAAGAGAATACCAGGAGAGAAAAATGACAGAGACATCACCATGGAGCCTGGAAGAAGCAGACAAGAGGAATCCTCTCTCTGTGTCCTAAGCTCTGCCTGCTGCAACTCATGGAGCTGAAGAGGCTGCTCAGAGGACAGCACAGCCATCAAGGACAACATCTCTATGCCAAAGCTATGGTAGCCTTTCCTCACAGACCCAGCATCTCCTCCCTTCCAATGCTGCAGCAGCCTTCCTCCACAGACTCAAACTGTCTTGGGGGGTGAGGGGTGTGGTAATATAATTCCTTTCCTCTTCTCTCTCACTCTTCTCTCTCTCACTCTCTATTCTCTCTCACTCCTCTTCTGATCCATCCACTTCATTTGTGTAATAAATAGCCTCGAGGGCTGTTGATGTTTTGGCCTCATGTGTGCCTCTAATTTCCTCACACAGGAATATTCAAGAGAGCTGAGGCACTTTCCCTCTCTGGACCCAAACAATCTGGGATGCTTTTATTCCAGCAGAAGCAGCACTGAGCAATCACTTGGAAAGATCCAAGCAAGCTTACAGTGGAAAAAGAACCCAGAAATAAGTCACTGTCATCATCTGAGAATTTGGCCACACCCAAAGGGTGGCTGTCAATGGCTCCATGGCCAAGTGGAGGCCAGGGACAAGAGGAGTCCCTCAGGGGTCAGTACTGGGACCAGGCTTGTTTAACACCTTTGTGGGTGCCATGGACAGTGGCATTGAGGCACCCTCAGCAAGTTCACTGAGGACACCAAGCTGTGTGGTGCAGCTGACAGCTGGAGGGAAGGATCCATCCAGAGGCACCTGGACAGGCTGCAGAGCTGAGCCCATGACAACCTCATGAGGTTCAACAAGACCAAGGGCAAGGTCCTGCAGCCGGGTTAGGGCATTCAAAGGCACTGATACAGGCTGGGCAGGGACTGGCTGGAGAGCAGCCCTGAAGAAAAGGCCTTGGGGGTGCTGGGGGAGGAGAAGCTCAACAGGAGCCAGCAGTGAGCACTTGCAGCCCAGAGAGCCAAGCAGAGCCTGGGATGCAGCAAGAGAAGTGTGGCCAGCAGGGCCAGGGAGGGGATTCTGCCCCTCTGCTCCATTCTGGAGCACTGTGTACAGTTCAGGATCCCCTAATACAAGAAGAATCTGGAGGTGCTGGAAGGTGTCCAGAGAAGGGTCACGAGGATGAGCAGAGGGCTGGAGCTGCTCTGCTATGGAGACAGACTGAGGGAGTTGGGGCTGTTCAGTCTGGAGAAGGCTCTGAGGAGACCTTCTTGTGGCCTTCCAGTATCTGAAGGGGGCTCAAGAAAGCTGGGGAGGGACATTTTAGGGTGTCAGAGAGTGATAGGACTGGGGGAAATGATGCAAAACTAGAAATGGGTAGAGACACTTGGTGCCATGGTTTAGTTGATGAGATGGTGTTGGGTGATAGGTTGGGCTTGAT
>JAWKAJ010000144.1:0-34452 GCA_033816785.1 Picus viridis
CCTATAGCCCCCCTTAAAGGCACCCTACAGGCCCCCAGCACTCCCTACTGGCCCCCCCAGCACCCTACAGAGGCCCCTCCCCAGCACCCCTACAGACCTCTCCTCCTGGAGGGGGGGGTGGGGTGTGTCACCCATGGGTGCTGACCCCCTGGATGTGTCCCTTTGGGTGGGGGGGGAGGGAGGGAGGAGGGAGCTCGCCATGGGTAGCTGACCATCTCTCCCCGTGCCCCCCCCCCCCCCCATTAAGGGGGACCCCAGGAGCCAGCTGGTCTCAGACACCTCCTGATCGAGCACAGGGCCCAGGGGGGTGAAAGATCAAGGGGAGCCCAGAGGGAGCCCCACTTCGGTGAGGGGGGGGGGGGGGGGACACTTGGGGGGCACTTCTTGGGGGGGGGTCCAAAGAAGGGGCCTGGGGGGGTGGAGGGAAGGGGTCCCTGACTATTTTTTGCCCCCTCTGGGCAGTCCGCCAGCGCTCGGTCCTGCAGCACTCCATCAGCCCGATCTCCCTGCCCTGCCCCCTCCCTCATCCCCAGCAAAGGGTGAGTGACCCCCCCCCGAGGTCCCCGGACCCCCCCCCCCCGAATTCCCCCTGGCGCCCCCGCCCCCCGAATTCCCCTGACCCCCCCCAATTACCGTGACCCGCGATCTCCCCCCTGACCCCCCAATTCTCCTGACCCCCCAATTACTGTGACCCCCACCGACTGTCTGACCCCCCCCGATTCCCGTGACCCCCCCGAATTCCCCTGACCCCCCGAATTCCCTGACCCCCCAGTTCCAATTACTGTGCCCCCCCGAATTCCCCTGACCCCCAATTACTGTGACCCCCCCCGATCCCCTGACCCCCGAATTCCCCTGACCCCCGAATTCCCCTGACCCCCCAATTACTGTGCCCCCGCAGTTTCCCCTGACCCCCCAACTACTGTGACCCCGAATTCCCTGACCCCCCGAATTCCATGACCCCCCACTATTTGCCCCAAATTATTGTGACCCCCATAATTACTATGACCCCCCATAATTATTGCCCCCCTAATTATTGTGACCCCCCCAATTATTGCACCTTCCATGACTACTATGACCCCCCCGTAATTATTGCCCCCCCCAAATTATTGTGACCCCCCTAATTATTGTGACCGCCCGTATTATTGTGACCCCCCCATAATTATTGGCCCCAAATTATTGTGACCCCCCATGAATTACCATGACCCCCCAAATTATTGGCCCCAAATTATTGTGACCCCCTAATTATTGTGACCCCCCCCCCGTATTATTGTGACCCCCCATAATTATTGGCCCCCAAGGTTATTTCAATTGTTCTAATTATTGTGGCAAATTAGTGTGCCCGCGTACATTGTGCACCCCCCATAATTAGGCCCAAAATACTGTGACCCCCCATTGTGACCCCTAATTATTGTGACCCCCCTAGTTGCGTGACCCCCCCGTAATTACTATGACCCCCATAATTATTGCCCCCCATCATTGTGACCCCAAATTATTGTGAACCCCCTAATTACTGTGACCCCCATAATTACTATGACCCCCTGTAATTATTGGCCCCCCCCAATTATTGCGACTCCCCCATAATTACTATGACCCCCATAATTATTGGCCCCCAAATTATTGTGACCCCCCTAATTATTGTGACCCCCCAAATTATTGTGACCCCCCCGTATTATTGTGACCCCCCCCATAATTATTGGCCCCCCATAATTATTGGCTCCCCTAAAATTATTATGACCCCCCTAATTATTGTGACACCCCCCATAATTACTGTGACCCCCCCATAATTACTATGACCCCCCCATAATTATTGACCCCCCTAATTATTGTGACCCCCCCACTACTGTGACCCCCCCGTAATTACTATGACCCCCTGTAATTATTGCCCCCCAATTATTGTGACCCCTAAAATATTGTGACCCCCCTAATTACTGTGCACCCCCATAATTACTATGACACCCCCCCAACTATTGGCCCCCCCCAATTATTGTGACCCCCCCCGTAATTACTATGACCCCCCCACTATTGGCCCCCAATTATTGTGACCCCCCTAATTATTGTGACCCCCCCAAATTATTGTGACCCCTCCTAATTATTGTGACCCCCCTAATTATTGTGACCCCCCCCCCCGTAATTACTATGACCTCTCCCCCAACTATTGGACCCCCCCAAATTATTCTGCCCCCCCAAATTACTCTGCCCCCCCCAATTGTTGGGACCCTGCCCCCCAACCCATAACCCTACGCCCCTGCCTTCCCCCCCCCCCCGGCCACACTGGGATAGGACCTCAGACCCTCGTTCACCGACCTCCCCCCCCCCCCAATTCGTGCCCCCCCTGGGGCCCCTGCCCCTCCCCCCCCAGATCTGCTGGAGGAGGGTCTGGAGGTGCCAGTGCCCCCCAACATGAGCACAGCTGCAGACCTCCTGCGCCAGGGAGCTGGTGGGTACCCGGGGGGGGGGCACAGGGTGGGGTCTGGGGGGCACTGGGAGGGAGCTGGGGGGCACTGGGGTGGAGCTGTGGGGCACTTGGGTGGAGCTGGGGGGCACTGGGGTGGAGCTGTGGGGCACTGGGAGGGAGCTGGGGGGCACTGGGGTGGGATTGGGGGACACTTGGATGGGGCTGGGGGGCACTGAGGTGGAGCTGGGGGGCACTGGGGTGGGGCTGGGGGGCACTGGGAACGAGCTGGGGGACACAGATGGGGCTGGGGGGCACTGGGGTGGGGCTGGGGGACACTGGGAGGGAGCTGGGGGCGCTGGGGTGGGGCTGGGGGCACTGAGGTGAGCTGGGGGCACTGGGGTGGAGGCTGGGGGGCACTGGGGGGAGGCTGGGGGCGCTGGGGTGGAGCTGTGGGGCGCTGGGGTGGAGCTGGGGGTCCTGGGGCGGGGCTGGGGGGCACTGGGAGGGAGCTGGGGGGCGCTTGGGTGGGGCTGGGGGCGCTTGGGTGGAGCTGGGGGCACTGGGTGGGATTGGGGGACACTGGATGGGGCTGGGGGCACTGAGGTGGAGCTGGGGGCACTGGGAGGGAGCTGGTGCTGGGGTGGGGCTGGGGGCACTAGGGTGGAGCTGGGGGACACTTGGATGGGGCTGGGGGGCACTGAGGTGGAGCTGGGGGCACTGGGGTGGGGCTGGGGGGCACTGGGAACGAGCTGGGGGACACTTGGATGGGGCTGGGGGCACTGGGGTGGGGCTGGGGGGCACTGGGGTGGGGCTGGGGGGCACTGGGATGGGGCTGGGGGCACTTGGATGGGGCTGGGGGCACTGGGGTGGGGCTGGGGGGCACCAGGGTGGGGCTGGGGGGCGCTGGGATGGGGCTGGGGGGCACTGGGAGGGAGCTGGGGGCACTTAGGTGGAGCTGGGGCACTGGGGTGGGAGCTGGGGGGCACTTAGGTGGAGCTGGGGGGGGCTGGGGAGGAGCTGGGGGGCACTTGGGTGGAGCTGGGGGGCGCTGGGGGTGGGGCTGGGGGGCACTGGGGTGGAGCTGGGGGGGCACTGGGGTGGAGCTGGGGGGCACTGGGGTGGGGCTGGGGTGGAGCTGGGGGGCTGGGGGGCACTGGGGGTGGAGCTGGGGGGCACTTGGATGGGGCTGGGGTGGGGGCACTGGGGTGGGGCTGGGGGGCGCTGGATGGGGCTGGGGGGCACCTGGAGGGAGCTGGGGGCAGCTTGGATGGGGGCTGGGGGGCACTGGGGGGAGCTTGGGTGGGAGCTGGGGTGGGAGGGGGCTGGGGGGCACTTGGATGGGGTGGGGCTGGGGGCACTGGGGTGGAGCTGGGGGGCACTGGGCACTGGGGTGGAGCTGGGGGGCACTGGGGTGGGGCTGGGGGGCACTTGGATGGGGCTGGGGGGCCTGGGGTGGAGCACTGGGGTGGGGCTGGGGGGCACTTGAGGGGCTGGGGGGCGCTGGGGGTGGGAGCTGGGGCGCTGGGGTGGACTGCACTGGGAGGGAGCTGGGGGGCACTTAGGTGGAGCTGGGGGCACTGGGTGGAGCTGGGGGGCACTTAGGTGGAGCTGGGGGCGCTGGGGTGGGGCTGGGGGCGCTGGGGTGGAGCTGGGGGCGCTGGGTGGGGCTGGGGGCGCTGGGGTGGAGCTGGGGGGCGCTGGGGGTGGGGCTGGGGGGCGCTGGGGTGGAGCTGGGGGCGCTGGGGTGGGGCTGGGGGCGCTGAGGGAGCTGTGGGCGCTGGGGTGGGGGCTGGGGGGCGCTGGGAGGGAGCTGGGGGCACTTGGGTGGAGCTGGGGGCACTGGGGAGGGAGCTGGGGGCACTGGGAGGGAGCTGGGGGGCACTTGGATGGGGCTGGGGGGCACTGGGAGGGAGCTGGGGGGCACTGGGAGGGAGCTGGGGGCACTGGGGTGGGGCTGGGGGGCACTTGATGGGGCTGGGGGGCACTGGGGTGGAGCTGGGGGCACTGGGGTGGGGCTGGGGGCGCTGGGGTGGGGCTGGGGGGCACTGGGGTGGAGCTGGGGGGCGCTAGGGTGGAGCTGGGGGGCTGGGGTGGGGCTGGGGGCACTGAGGTGGAGCTGGGGGGCGCTGGGGTGGGGCTGGGGGGCACTGAGGTGGAGCTGGGGGGCACTGGGGTGGGGCTGGGGGGCACTGGGAGGGAGCTGGGGGGCACAGGGAGGGGGCTGGGGGGCACTGGGGTGGGGCTGGGGGCACTTGGATGGGGCTGGGGGCGCTGGAGTGGGGCTGGGGGGCGCTGGGGTGGGGCTGGGGGGCGCTGGGGGTGGGGCTGGGGGGCGCTGGGAGGGAGCTGGGGGGCACTTAGGTGGAGCTGGGGGCACTGGGGTGGGGCTGGGGGCACTTGGGTGGAGCTGGGGGCGCTGGGGTGGGGCTGGGGGCGCTGGGAGGGAGCTGGGGGGCGCTGGGGTGGGGCTGGGGGGCACTGGGAGGGAGCTGGGGGCACTGGGAGGAGCTGGGGGGCACTGGGGTGGAGCTGGGGGGCACTGAGGTGGAGCTGGGGGGCGCTGGGGTGGGGCTGGGGGGCGCTGAGGTGGAGCTGGGGGGCGCTGGGGTGGGGCTGGGGGACGCTGGGGTGGGGCTGGGGGGCGCTGGGGTGGGGGCTGGGGGGCGCTGAGGTGGAGCTGGGGGGCGCTGGGGTGGGGCTGGGGGACGCTGGGGTGGGGCTGGGGGGCGCTGGGGTGGGGCTGGGGGGCGCTGAGGGGAGCTGGGGGCGCTGGGGTGGGGCTGGGGGGCACTGAGGTGGAGCTGGGGGCACTTGGGTGGGGCTGGGGGGCACTGGGGTGGGGCTGGGGGGCGCTGAGGTGGAGCTGGGGGGCGCTGGGGTGGGGGGCTGGGGGGCACTGGGTGGAGCTGGGGGGCACTGGGGTGGGGCTGGGGGGGGGCACTGAGGTGGGGCTGGGGGGCACTGGGTGGGGGCTGGGGGGCACTGGGAGGGAGCTGGGGGGCACAGGGAAGGGGCTGGGGGGCACTGGGAGGGAGCTGGGGGGCACTGGGAGGGTGCTGGGGGGCACTGGGAGGGGAGCTGGGGGGCACAGGGAAGGGGCTGGGGGGCACTGGGAGGGAGCTGGGGGCACTGGGGCGGTGCTGGGGGGCACTGGGGAGGGAGCTGTGGGGCACTGGGAGGGTGCTGGGGGCGCTGGGGTGGGGCTGGGGGGCACTGGGAGGGAGCTGGGGGGCACTTAGGTGGAGCTGGGGGCACTGAGGTGGAGCTGGGGGGCACTGGGAGGGAGCTGGGGGGCACTTAGGTGGAGCTGGGGGGCACTGAGGTGGAGCTGGGGGGCACTTAGGTGGAGCTGGGGGGCACTTGGGGTGGAGCTGGGGGCACTGGGGTGGGGCTCGGGGGACACTGGGGTGGGGCTGGGGGCACTGGGGTGGGGCTGGGGGGCACTGGGGTGGGGCTGGGGGGCACGGGGGTGGGGCTGGGGGACACTGGGGTGGGGCTGGGGGACGCTGGGAGGGGAGCTGGGGGGACACTGGGAGGGGAGCTGGGGGCGCTGGGGTGGGGCTGGGGGACACTGGGATGGGGGCTGGGGGGCACTGGGGTGGGGCTGGGGGACACTGGGTGGGGCTGGGGGACGCTGGGAGGGGAGCTGGGGGACACTGGGAGGGAGCTGGGGGGCGCTGGGGTGGGGCTGGGGACACTGGGAGGGGAGCTGGGGGCGCTGGGTGGAGCTGTGGGGCGCTGGGGGTGGAGCTGGGGGTCCTGGGGCGGGGCTGGGGGGGCACTGGGAGGAGCTGGGGGGCGCTTGGGGTGGGGCTGTGGGGCGCTTGGGTGGAGCTGGGGGGCACTGGGGTGGAGCTGGGGGCACTGGGGAGGGAGCTGGGGGCACTGGGGTGGGGGCTGGGGGGCACTGGGAGTGGAGCTAAAGGCTGGGGTGGAGCTGGGGCACTAGGTGGAGCTGGGGACGCTTGGATGGGGCTGGGGGGTACTGGGGTGGGGCTGGGGGGCGCTTGGGTGGGGCTGGGGGCAATTGGGGTGGGGCTGGGGGGCACTGAGGTGGAGCTGGGGGGCACTGGGGTGGGGGCTGGGGAGCACTGGGAACGAGCTGGGGGACACTTGGATGGGGCTGGGGGGCACTGGGGTGGGGCTGGGGGGCGCTTGGGTGGGGCTGGGGGGCACTGGGGTGGGGCTGGGGGGCGCTTGGGTGGGGCTGGGGGGCACTGGGGTGGGGCTGGGGTGTCCGGGGGTCTGTACCCCAGCTCCGGGGGTCTGTGCCCCAGCCTGGGGCCCGGGGGGGCCGGTTCGGGGTGGGTCGGTTCGGGGGGGCCGGTTCGGGGGCCGGTTCGGGGGCCGGTTCGGGGGGCCGGTTCGGGGGGCCGGTTCAGGGGGGCCGGTTCGGGGGGGCCGGTTCGGGGGGTCGGTTCGGGGTGGGTCGGTTCGGGGTGGGTCGGTTCGGGGGGTCGGTTCGGGGTCGGTTCGGGGCCGGTTCGGGGGGGCCGGTTCGGGGGTCGGTTCGGGGGGTCGGTTCGGGGGGCCGGTTCGGGGTGGGTCGGTTTGGGGGGCCGGTTCGGGGGTTCGCTTCGGGGGGCCGGTTCGGGGGTCGGTTCGGGGGGTCGGTTCGGGGGGGCCGGTTCGGGGTGGGTCGGTTCGGGGGGGTCGGTTCGGGGGTCCGCTTCGGGGGGCCGGTTCGGGGGGTCGGTTCGGGGGGCCGGTTCGGGGGTTCGCTTCGGGGGGCCGGTTCGGGGGTCGGTTCGGGGGGTCGGTTCGGGGTGGGTCGGTTCGGGGGGTCGGTTCGGGGAGTCGGTTCGGGGGGAGTCGGTTCGGGGGGTCGGTTCGGGGGGGCCGGTTCGGGGGGTCGGTTCGGGGGGGGTCGGTTCGGGGGGGGTCGGTTCGGGGGGGGTCGGTTCGGGGGGTCGGTTCGGGGGGGGTCTCAGTGCCCGCCGTGCCCGCAGCCTGCAGCGTCCTGTTCCTGGGCTCGGTGGGCACCGAGTCCCTGACCGGCCCCCAGGCGGTGGCCAAGGCCGCGGGGGAGCTGCTGGGGGGGCAGCCGCGGGGGGGGCAGCCGCGGGGGGGCTCCCCGCCGCCCCCCCCCTGCACCGTGCACTTCAAGGTCTCGGCTCAAGGCATCACCCTGACGGACAGCCAGCGGAAGTGAGGCCCCCCCCCCCCCCGCGACCCCCCCCTCCCATTGCTGAGACACCCCCCCCGCGACCCCTGAGACCCCCCCCGCGACCCCCCCCATTGCTGAGACACCCCCCCGCGACCCCTGAGACCCCCCCGCGACCCCCCCCATTGCTGAGACACCCCCCGCGACCCCTGAGACCCCCCCGCGACCCCCTCCCATTGCTGAGACACCCCCCGCGACCCCTGAGACCCCCCGCGGCCCCCGCTCCTGAGACCCCCCCCGAACCCCTAGATTCCCCCAGACCCCTGAGACCCCCCCCCCGTGACCCCCGATCCCCCCCTGCTCCACCTCCCGGTGCCCCCAGACCCCCTCAGCCCCCACAGACCCCTGAGACCCCCCCCCACGATCCCCCCCAACACCCCTAAGACACCCCCCCCAAGCACCCCCTGACCCCCTGCCGCCCCTCCCCCAGACCCCTGAGACCCCCTCCCCCGTGACCCCCGATCCCCCCCCCCGCCTCCACCTCCCGGTGCCCCCAGACCCCCTCAGCCCCCACAGCCCCCTGAGACCCCCCCTCCCCTCCCCCCGCGACACCCCAACACCCCTGAGACCCCCCCGTCCCCCGCGACGTCCGTCCCAGACGCTTGAGACCCTGCCCCCTTCACCTTCCCCCCGCCGTGTGCCCCCCTCACGCTCCCCCCGTGTCCCCTCGCCCCCAGACTCTTTTTCCGCCGCCATGCTTGGCCACGAAGCCAAAGATCCTGAGCAACGGGGGGGCACAAAGCTTTCAGGGGGGAGGGGGTGTCCTCAAAACTCAGCCCCGCAGGGCTGGTTTGCAGGGAGGGGGTCCCAACATCCCTCCCCCCCCAGTCGCTGTCACTTCAGGACTCACCTGGAGGTGGTCCCGTCCGGGTTCGTCCACCTGGGGGGGAAGGGTTTAGGGGGGGGGGGAAGGGTTTAGGGGGGGGGGGCGTGAAGCAGGTGACCCCCCCCCATGTGCCCCTCCCTAAGATTGCACGACCACCCCAATGTGTCCCCCCACCGTTACCTGCGGTCCTGGGGGTCGGTGCTGCAGAAGGTGACGCTGGGGACCGGGTAGTGGCGGCGGGAGTCTGGGGGCGAGGGGACACGGGGGGGGGGGGGGCGTGAGGGGGGCACACACGGCAGGGGGGGGAAGGTGAAGGGGGCGGGGTCTCAAGCGTCTGGGACGGACGTCCCGCGGGGACGGGGGGGGGGTCTCAGGGGTGTTGGGGTGTCGCGAGGGAGGGGTCTCAGGGGGCTGTGGGGGCTGAGGGGGTCTGGGGGCACCGGGAGGTGGAGGCAGGGGGGGATCGGGGGTCACGGGGAGGGGGGTCTCGGGGGGTCTGGGGGAGGGGCGGCGGGGGGGTCGGGGGTGCAGGGGGGTGTCTTAGGGGTGTTGGGGGGATCGTGGGGGGGGGGGTCTCAGGGGTCTGTGGGGGCTGAGGGGTCTGGGGGCACCGGGAGGTGGAGCAGGGGGGATCGGGGGTCACGGGGGGGGGGGGGGTCTCAGGGGTCTGGGGGAATCTAGGGGGTTCGGGGGGGGGTTCAGGGGGGGGCCTCGGGGGGTCTCAGGGGTCTTGGGGGGGGTGTCTCAGCAATGGGAGGGGGGGTCGCGGGGGGGTCTCAGGGGTCGCGGGGGGGTGTCTCAGCAATGGGGGGGGTCGCGGGGGGGGGTCTCAGGGGTCGCGGGGGGGTGTCTCAGCAATGGGGGGGTCGGGGGGGGGGGGGTCTCAGGGGTCGCGGGGGGTGTCTCAGCAATGGGAGGGGGTCGCGGGGGGGGGGGGGGCCTCACTTCCGCTGGCTGTCCGTCAGGGTGATGCCTTGAGCCGAGACCTTGAAGTGCACGGTGCAGGGGGGGCGGCGGGGAGCCCCCGCGGCTGCCCCCCGCGGCTGCCCCCCAGCAGCTCCCCCGCGGCCTTGGCCACCGCCTGGGGGCCGGTCAGGGACTCGGTGCCCACCGAGCCCAGGAACAGGACGCTGCAGGCTGCGGGCACGGCACTGAGACCCCCCGAACCGACCCCGAACCGACCCCCGAACCGACCCCCGAACCGACCCCCCCCGAACCGGCCCCCCCGAACCGACCCCCGAACCGGAACCCCCGAACCGGCCCCCCCCCGAACCGACCCCCGAACCGACTCCCCCGAACCGACCCCCGAACCGACCCACCCCGAACCGACCCCCCCCGAACCGACCCCGAACCGGCCCCCCGAAGCGAACCCCCGAACCGGCCCCCCGAACCGACCCCCGAACCGACCCCCCCCGAAGCGAACCCCCGAACCGACCCCCCCCGAACCGACCCACCCCGAACCGGCCCCCCCGAACCGACCCCCGAACCGACCCCCCGAACCGGCCCCCCCCCCGAACCGACCCCCCCCCGAAGCGAACCCCCGAACCGGCCCCCCCCGAACCGACCCCCGAACCGGCCCCCGAACCGACCCCGGAACCGACCCCCGAACCGACCCCCGAACCGACCCCCGAACCCCCCCCGAACCGACCCCCGAACCGACCCCGAACCGACCCCCGAACCGACCCCCGAACCGACCCACCGACCCCCCGAACCCCCCGAACCGGCCCCCGAACCGACCCCCTGAACCGACCCCCGAACCCCCCGAACCGACCCCCCGAACCGGCCCCCCCGAACCGGCCCCCGAACCGGCCCCCGAACCGGCCCCCGAACCGACCCCGAATCGAACCGCCGAACCGACCCCCGAGCCCCAGGCTGGGGCACAGACCCCCCGGAGCTGGGGTACAGACCCCCCGGACACCCCAGCCCCACCCAAGCGCCCCCCAGCACCCTCCCAGTGCCCCACAGCCCTCCCAGTGCCCCCAGCTCCACCTCAGTGCCCCCAGCCCCACCCAGCCCAGCACCCCCCAGTGCCCCCCAGCCCCGCCCCAGTGCCCCCCAGCCCCCTCCCAGTGCCCCCCAGCCCCATCCAAGTGCCCCCAGCTCCACCCCAGTGCCCCCCAGCCCCACCCAAGCGCCCCCCAGCTCCCTCCCAGTGCACCCTAGCTCCACCCCAGTGCCCCCCAGCCCCCTCCCAGTGCCCCCCAGCCCCACCCAAGCGCCCCCCAGCCCCACCCCAGTGCCCCCCAGCCCCACCCAAGCGCCCCCCAGCTCCCTCCCAGTGCACCCCAGCTCCACCCCAGTGCCCCCCAGCTCCCTCCCAGTGCCCCCCAGCCCCACCCCAGTGCCCCCCAGCTCCCTCCCAGTGCCCCCCAGCTCCACCCCAGTGCCCCCAGCTCCACCCCAGTGCCCCCCAGCCCCACCCAAGCGCCCCCCAGCTCCACCCCAGTGCCCCCCAGCCCCACCCCAGTGACCCCCAGCTCCACCCCAGTGCCCCCCAGCTCCACCCCAGTGCCCCCAGCTCCACCTCAGTGTCCCCCAGCCCCACCCCAGCGCCCCCAGCTCCACCCCAGTGTCCCCCAGCCCCACCCAAGCGCCCCCAGCCCCCTCCCAGTGTCCCCCAGCCCCACCCCAGGCCCCCCAGCTCCATCCCAGCGCCCCACAGCCCCACCCCAGCGCCCCCAGCTCCCTCCCAGTGTCCCCCAGCTCCCACCCCAGTGTCCCCCAGCCCCATCCAAGTGTCCCCCAGCTCGTTCCCAGTGCCCCCCAGCCCCACCCCAGTGCCCCCCAGCTCCACCCCAGTGCCCCCCAGCCCCATCCAAGTGTCCCCCAGCTCCACCCCAGTGCCCCCAGCCCCACCCCAGTGCCCCCCAGCTCCACTCCCAGTGCCCCCAGCTCCACCTCAGTGCCCCCAGCCCCATCCAAGTGCCCCCCAGCTCCCACCCCAGTGCCCCCCAGCTCCCTCCCAGTGCCCCCCAGCTCCACCCCAGTGCCCCCAGCCCCATCCAAGTGCCCCCAGCCCCACCCTAGTGCCCCCCAGCCCCACCCCAGCGCCCCCCAGCTCCCTCCCAGTGCCCCCAGCCCCATCCAAGTGTCCCCCAGCTCCACCCTAGTGCCCCCAGCCCCACCCCAGTGCCCCCCAGCTCCCTCCCAGTGCCCCCCAGCTCCACCTTCAGTGCCCCCCAGCCCCATCCAAGTGTCCCCCAATCCCACCCCAGTGCCCCCCAGCTCCCCTCCCAGTGCCCCACAGCTCCACCCCAGTGCCCCCCAGCCCCACCCCAGTGCCCCCAGCCCCATCCCAGTGCCCCCCAGCCCCTTCCCTGTGCCCCCCAGCTCCCTCCCAGTGCCCCCCAGCCCCACCTCAGTGCCCCCAGCCCCACCCCAGTGCCCCCCAGCTCCACCCAGTGCCCCCAGCCCCACCCCAGTGCCCCCCAGCTCCACTCTAAGTGCCCCCAGCTCCACCTCAGTGCCCCCAGCCCCACCCCCAGCGCCCCCCAGCCCCACCTCAGTGCCCCCCAGCCCCACCCCAGCGCCCCCCAGCTCCCTCCCAGTGCCCCCCAGCCCCCACCCCAGTGCCCCCCAGCTCCACCCCAGTGCCCCCCAGCCCCACCCCAGTGCCCCCAGCTCCTCTGCCCAGTGCCCCCCAGCTCCACCCCAGTGCCCCCCAGCTCCCTCCCAGTGCCCCCCAGCCCCACCCCCAGCGCCCCCCAGCTCCTCCCAGTGCCCCCCAGCCCCACCCCAGCGCCCCCCAGCTCCACCCAAGTGCCCCCCAGCTCCACCTAAGTGCCCCCCAGCTCCCCTCCCAGTGCCCCCCAGCTCCACCCCAGTGCCCCCAGCCCCACCTAAGTGCCCCCAGCTCCCCTCCCAGTGCTCCCCAGCCCCACCCCAGTGCCCCCCCCCTTCCCTGCCCCCCTCCCTCCCAGTGCCCCCCAGCTCCACCCCAGTGCCCCCCAGCTCCACCTCAGTGCCCCCAGCGCCCCCCAGCCCCCGCCCAGCGCCCCCCAGCCCCGCCCCAGTGCCCCCCAGCTCCACCCCAGTGCCCCCAGCCCCACCCCAGCGCCCCCAGCTCCACCCAAGTGCCCCCCCAGCTCCTCCCAGTGCCCCCCAGACCCCATCCCTGTGCCCCCCCCGGATACCCACCAGCTCCCTGGCGCAGGAGGTCTGCAGCTGTGCTCATGTTGGGGGCACTGGCACTTCCAGACTCCTCCAGCAGATCTGGGGGAGGGGCAGGGATTTGGGGGGGGGGCATGAATTGGGGGGAGGTCGTGAACGAGGGTCTGAGGTCATATCCCAGTGTGGCTTCGGGGGGGGGGGGGGGGGGGGGAAGGCAGG
Source organism: Picus viridis (assembly GCA_033816785.1). Lineage (NCBI taxonomy): Eukaryota > Metazoa > Chordata > Aves > Piciformes > Picidae > Picus > Picus viridis. Next base: position 12,715 of record JAWKAJ010000144.1, read on the forward strand.
GGGGCTTAGGGTTATGGGTTGGGGGGGGGGGGGTCCCAACAATTGGGGGGGGCAGAGTAATTTGGGGGGGGGCAGAATAATTTGGGGGGGGTCCAATAATTGGGGGGAGGTCATAGTAATTACGGGGGGGGGGGTCAATAATTAGGGGGGTCACAATAATTAGAGGGGTCACAATAATTTGGGGGGGTCACAATAATTAGGGGGGTCACAATAATTTGGGGGGCCAATAATTGGGGGGGTCATAGTAATTACGGGGGGTCACAACAATAATTGGGGGGGGCCAATAATTGGGGGGGGGTGTCATAGTAATTATGGGGTCACAGTAATTAGGGGTCACAATATTTTGGGGGGGTCACAATAATTGGGGGGGGCAACACCACGGGGGTCATAGTAATTACGGGGGGGTCACAGTAATTGGGGGGGGGTCACACATAATTAGGGGGGTCAATAATTATGGGGGGGTCATAGTAATTATGGGGGTCACAGTAATTATGGGGGTCACAATAATTAGGGGGGGTCATAATAATTTTGGGGGAGCCAATAATTATGGGGGGGCCAATAATTATGGGGGGGGGTCACAATAATACGGGGGGGGGTCACAATAATTTGGGGGGTCACAATAATTAGGGGGGTCACAATAATTTGGGGGGCCAATAATTATGGGGGTCATAGTAATTATGGGGGGGTCACAATAATTGGGGGGCCAATAATTACGGGGGGTCATAGTAATTATGGGGGTCACAGTAATTAGGGGGTCACAATAATTTGGGGGTCACAATAATTGGGGGGCAATAATTATGGGGGTCATAGTAATTACGGGGGGGTCATAATTAGGGGGGTCACAATAATTAGGGGGGGGGTCACAATAATTAGGGGGGGGGGTCACAATAATTTTGGGGGGCCAATAATTATGGGGGGTCACAATAATACGGGGGGGGGTCACAATAATTTGGGGGGGTCACAATAATTAGGGGGTCAATAATTTGGGGGGTCACAATAATTGGGGGGGGCCAATAATTATGGGGGGGTCACAATAATACGGGGGGGGTCACAATAATTAGGGGGGTCACAATAATTTGGGGGGGGGCAATAATTACGGGGGGGTCAAGAAAATATGGGGGGGTCACATAATTTGGGGGTCACAATAATTGGGGGGGGGCAATAATTATGGGGGTCATAGTAATTATGGGGGTCACAATAATTTGGGGGGGGCAAATAATTGGGGGTCATGGGAATTCGGGGGGGGTCAGGGAATTCGGGGGTCACAGTAATTGGGGGGTCAGGGGAAATCGGGGGGGGGGCACAGTAATTGGGGGGGTCAGGGGAAATCGGGGGGCACAGTAATTGGGGGGGGTCAGGGAATTCGGGGGGTCAGGGGAATTCGGGGGGGGGGTCAGGGGAATTCGGGGGGGGGTCACAGTAATTGGGGGTCAGGGGAATTCGGGGGGGGCACAGTAATTGGGGGGTCAGGGGAATTCGGGGTCAGGGGAATTCGGGGGGGGTCAGGGAATTCGGGGGGTCATGGCAATCGGGGGGGTCAGGAGAATTCGGGGGGGGTCACAGTAATTGGGGGGGTCAGGGGAATTCGGGGGGGGGTCAGGGGAATTCGGGGGGGGGGTCAGGGGAATTCGGGGGGTCACTCACCTTTGCTGGGGATGAGGAGGGGGCAGGGCAGGGAGATCGGGTTGATGGAGTGCTGCAGGACCAGCGCTGGCAGACTGCCTGGGGGGGGGGCAAAAAATAGTCAGGGACCCCTCCCCACCCCCCCAAAACCTTCTTTGGACCCCCCCCCAAGTGCCCCCCTGTGTCCCCCCCCTCACCGAAGTGGGGCCCCTCTGGGCTCCCCTTGATCTTCACCCCCCTGGGCCCTGTCTCGATCAGGAAGTGTCGAACCAGCTGCTCCTGGGGGTCCCCTTTAATGGGGGGGGGGGGGGGCACGGGGAGAGAGGTCAGCACCCATGGGTGCTCCCTCCCTCCCTCCCTCCCCCCCCATCCAAGGGACACATCCAGGGGTCAGCACCCATGGGTGACACACCCCCCCCCCCTCCAGGAGAGAGGTCTATAGGGTGCTGGGGAGGGGTCTGTAGGGTGCTGGGGGGCTATAGGGTGCTGGGGAGGGGTCTGTAGGGGTGCTGGGGGGCTATAGGGATCCGGGGGGCAGGAGGGGAGGGAAATGGAGGGGGTTGGGGGTCTGGGTGGGGACAGGAGGGTGCAAAGTGGGGGGGTGGGGGTCTGGGGGGATCCGGGGGGGCAGGAGGGGAGGGAAATGGAGGGGGTTGGGGGTCTGGGTGGGGACAGGAGGGTGCTAAGTGGGGGGTGGGGGTCTGGGGGGATCCGGGGGGCAGGAGGGGAGGGAAATGGAGGGGGGTTGGGGGTCTGGGTGGGGACAGGAGGGTGCAAAGTGGGGGGTGGGGGTCTGGGGGGATCCGGGGGGCAGGAGGGGAGGGAAATGGAGGGGGTTGGGAGTCTGGGGGGGGACAGGAGGGTGCTAAGTGGGGGGGTGGGGGTCTGGGGGCATCCGGGGGGCAGGAGGGGAGGGAAATGGAGGGGGTTGGGGGTCTGGGTGGGGACAGGAGGGTGCAAAGTGGGGGGTGGGGGTCTGGGGGGATCCGGGGGGCAGGAGGGGAGGGAAATGGAGGGGGTTGGGAGTCTGGGGGGGGGGGACAGGAGGGTGCTAAGTGGGGGGGGTGGGGGTCTGGGGGCATCCGGGGGGCAGGAGGGGAGGGAAATGGAGGGGGGTTGGGGGTCTGGGTGGGGACAGGAGGGTGCAAAGTGGGGGGTGGGGGTCTGGGGGGATCCGGGGGGCAGGAGGGGAGGGAAATGGAGGGGGGGTTGGGGGTCTGGGTGGGGACAGGAGGGGGTGGGGGTTAGGGGGCTAGGAATAGGGGGGGGGCAGGAGGGGAGGGGAAATGGAGGGCGTTGAGGATCTGTGGGGGGCAGGAGGGTGCCGGGGGGGGGGGGTTGGGGGTCTTGGCTCTGGGGGGATTTGGGGGTGCGGGGGGGGGGGGGGGTGTCAGGGTGCTGTAGGTCTCTGGGGTCTGGGGGGGGCTGCAAATAAGGGGGGTCACGGAGGGGTTTGGGGGCGCAGCGGGTCTTGGGGGGGCAGGAGGGTGCGAGGCAGAGGCGTGGAGGGATTTGGGGTGCAGGAGGCTGGGGGGGGGGGGGGGGGGACGCTGGGAATTTGGGGAGGGGGTGGCGCGGGGGGGGGGGGGGTGTAGGGGCACAAGGGTGCTGCAGGGCTCCGGGCAGCAAAGAGCGCGAAGGGCGCAAAGAGTCGGGGGGAGGGGAGGAAGGTTTGGGGGGCGCCGGCGGGGGTGGGAGCAGAAGACAAGGGTGGGGGGGGGGGGGGGGGGCGTCGGGGCTGTCCCCCCTCATATAGAGCCCCCCACCCCCCCCAATCCCCCTCCCCCCCCAGACGATCGCTTCCCCTTCGACGCCAGCGTGGAGTTCATCTTCTCCTCCGGCCCCGAGCGCATCAAAGGTGAGGCTGAGGTTGGGGGCGGGGGGGACAGGAAACGCTTGGGGACGCCCCCCCCCCCATCCCCCCCCCGGGCACCCCCCAACATCTTGACATTCTCCCCCAAGGCTGGCCCCCCTCCAGAGCCCCCCAGCGTCACCATCGACCTCAGCGTGGGGACCCCGCGGTGCGCTGGGACTCCTACGAGGGCTTCAACCTGCACCATGAGGACAGCCTGGAGGGTAGGGGGGGGAGGGGGGCACCGCGGGGGGGGGGGAGGGGGGCACCGAGGGGGGAGGGGGGGTGCGGGACGGGGAAGGGGGTGGGGGGCATGAGGAGTGAGGGTCCCCCACTCTTTGGGGGTCCGTATGGGTCCACTCGTGGGGATGTGGACGTCGTTGTCCCCCCAACGTGGGTATTAGGGACCCCCCCCCCCCCCGGACTGTCCCCACCGTGACGAGCACGCACACCACACCCCCCCCAAAAAAGGGTTCCCCCCCCCAAATTCTGGGTCCCCCCCATCCCCATATAGGCACTCGTGGGGATGGGAGTGGCCCCCCCCCCCCCCCAATTACCCGGGGTATGTCGTGTTCCCCCCCCCCAACATGGGTATTAGGGACCCCCCCGGACTGTCCCCACCGTGCCCCCCACCCCCCCGGCGAAAGGTTCCCCCCTCCCCATTCCTGGGGTGCACATTCCCAGTTCGTGCCCCTCCCCCCCCCCGTGAGGGGGGGTATCTCGGGGGGGGGGGGGGGTAGATGGAGGGGCTGGAATTTGGGGGGGGAGGGGGAGGCCCAGAGACGAGGGGGGAGGATATATTGGGGAGGGGGAGATGGAGGGAGAAGAAGCTGGGGGGTTGGGGACAGGGGGGGTGGTCTTGGGGGCTGCCCCCCCCTCACCGTGTGTCCCCCCCCCCCGCCCCCAGAGCTGCCCCACACTCGGGGGCCGGTGGACGGCAGCCCCTACGCCCGCGTGCAGAAGAGGAGGGACCCCACCCCCTGGCCCCCCGGCGGGGGGGGGGGCAGGGACTCCCCGGACCCCCCCCTCGACTACCCCCCACCCCCCGAAACGACGGCGGCGGCTCCGAGGCTGAGCCCCCAGCCCCCCCCCCGCCGCCCCCGCCCCCCACCGCCGCCGAGCGCCAGGAGCTGGAGAGGCTGCTGGGGGGGTTCGGGGTGGGGGGGGGGCCTGGGGGACAGGGAGACCCCGGGGCTGGGGGGGAGTCCACCACCCCCCGCGGCCCCCCGCGGCCCAGGGGACCCCCGGAGCCCACGGGAGCCTCACAGCCTACGGGAGCACAGCGCACTATGGGGGGCCCCCCGGCCCACGGCGCCCCCGGCCCACGGCGCCCCCCGGCCCACGGCACCCCCCGGCCCACGGCGCCCCCGGCCCACGGGGCCCCCCCCGGCCCACGGCCTCCCGGCCCCCCACGGGGCCCCAACCCCCTATGGGACCACAGCGCCCTACGGGGGGTCCCCAACTTCCTACGGGACCCTCACCCCCCACGGGACCCCCCCGGCAGCCTACGGGGGGACCCCAACGGCCTGCGGCTCCCCCTCGTGCCACGGGACCCCCCCCTCGGCCTATGGGACCCCCACTTCCCACGGGGGCACCCCCACATCCCACGGCACCCCAGCCACCTACGGGGGGACCCCCACGTCCTACGGGACCCCCCCGGGGCCCTGCCGGGGGTCCCCAATCTCCCCTGGGACCCCAACCCCCTACAGCACCCCAACATCCCCCGGGACCCCCGTATCCTACGGGACGCCCCCTCCCACGGGACCCCCGCGGCCCACGGCAGCCCCCTGCCCTACGGGACCCCCCCCGTGCCACGGCGCCCCAGCACCCTGCGGGGGGGTCCCCGTCCCCCTACAGCCCCCCCGCGTCCCACGGCACCCCCCTGCCCTACGGACCCCCCCGTGCCACGGCGCCCCAGCACCCTGCGGGGGTCCTCCCCAGCCCCCTACGGGCCCTCGACCCCCTACGGGGGTCCCCCAAATCCTACGCCCCCCCTGTGCCGCCGAGCCAGCCTGGCCCCCCCCCCTTGCTCCTGCCGCCCCCGCCCCGACGGCCCCCCCCGCTACGGGGCTGAGGGCAGCCTGGGGGGGGCCCGGGGGGGTCCCCGAGAGCCGAGGGGGTGGAGAAGCGGGGGTGCAGCGCTCGCTCTCCGAGGGGGGCCCCCTTACGGCTACGGCCGCAGGGCGGGGGCTCCTGCTGCTGGAGGAGCTGCGCCCCCCCCTCTGCCCCTGCCAGGACTGCCAGGGCTGGGGGGGGGGGGGGAGGGGAGAGCTGCCTGCCGCCGCCCCCCCCAGCCCTACGGGGGGCGCTCGGAGCACTGGGGGGGTCCCCTCCGCCCCCAGCTCCCGGGGAGGCCCCGGAGCCCCCCTGCCCGCGCTGCGCTCGCTCGGGCTTCGCCGCGGCGTTCGGGAGGGCGGCCCCGGCCCCTCGCGGCCCCCGGGACCTGTACGGCAAAGGGGGGGGACGACCCCCGCGCTGGAGACCAGAGAGGGCTACGGAATCCCCGGGCAGCCGGACCCCCCCCCCCCCGGCCCTCCGGTGAGGGGGGACTGGGGGGGGGGATGGGGACTGAGGGGGGCCGAAAGGGGGACTGGGGGGATGGGGACTGAGGGGGGCGAAAGGGGGGACTGTGGGGGGGATGGGGACTGAGGGGGGGGCGAAAGGGGGACTGGGGGGGATGGGGACTGAGGGGGGGGGGGGCGAAAGGGGGGACTGGGGGGGATGGGGACTGAGGGGAGGGGGAAAGGGGGACTGGGGGGGGATGGGGACTGAGGGAGGGGCCGAAAGGGGGACTGGGGGGGGATGGGGACTGAGGGGGGGGGGCGAAAGGGGGACTGGGGGGGGATGGGGACTGAGGGAGGGGCCGAAAGGGGGACTGGGGGGGATGGGGACTGAGGGGGGGGCGAAAGGGGGACTGGGGGGGATGGGGACTGAGGGGGGGGGGCGAAAGGGGGACTGGGGGGGGGGATGGGGACTGAGGGGGGGGGCGAAAGGGGGACTGGGGGGGGGGATGGGGACTGGGGGGGCGAAAGGGGGACTGGGGGGGGATGGGGACTGAGGGGGGGCGAAAGGGGGACTGGGGGGGGGATGGGCAGTGGTAGGGGGATGGGGCATAATGGGGGGGGGGCAAAGGGGGTACTGTGGGGGTGGAGGGAGATACGGGGGGAGGATGGGGAATGGGGGGGGTGATGGGGGGCACCGGGGGGGGGGTCATTGGGGCTATTGGGGGGGTGGTGGGCTTGTGGCCCCAGAAGGTGGGATGGGGTGGGTACGCCCCTCCCCCCCCATGCCTATAAAGGGACTGCTGGGGGGTTCGGGGGGGGGGGTCTGGTGGTCACTGGTGGGCGGGGGGGGGGGGGAGGGCTTCATGGGGGGCTCCTGGGTGGGAGGGTTAGTGGGGATCCCCCCCCCAGATGCTGAGAGGATCTCCCCCCCCTTTTCTCTCTCTCTCTCCCCCCCCCCCCAGAGCCCAGGAGCCCAGCCGAGGGGGCCTTGGGGTGCCCCCCCCGAGGGCCCCAGCTCCCTGCGCCGCCCCCCCGGGAGCTGGGGGCTGGAAGTTGTCCTGACAGCCCAGACCCCCAGCCCCACCACGGGGGTCCAGCCGAGCCCCTCCCCCCAGCAGCCCCCACGGGGGGGTCCCGGGCTCCCCCACCCCCTCCTTCCCTTCCCCAACCGCCTACTCCGACCCCCCCCACTTCCAACCCCCCTGCCTGAGAAGCGTCACCCCCCGGCCCCGGGGGGCCCCGAGACCGAGCTTCCCTCCCCCCAAGCCGGCGGCCCCCACGGGGGTCAGGACCCCCCCGAGGAGGGGTCCCCCGGGGGTCACCTTCGTGCAGGACACCTCCAAGTTCTGGTTCAAGCCAGGGCTCTCCCGGGACCAAGGTAGGGGCTCGGGGGGGGGTGGGGTGGGGGTGTGATGGAGGGGACCCCCCCCCCCACACACACACACACACGAGTTGGGGGGCACTGAGGAATTTGGGGGGGGTCTCCCCACAGCTGTAGCCCTGCTGAAGGGGAAGGCTCCGGGCTCCTTCCTCATCCGCCAGAGCAGCTCCTTCCAGGGGGCTTACGGCCTGGCCCTGAAGGTGGCAACGCCCCCCCCACTGCGGGCCCCCCCAAAGGTAAGGACCCCCCGCACCTAACCACCCCCCCAAAGGTAAGGACCTCCCCCCAAAGGTAAGGACCCCCCCCCCCAAAGGTAAGGACCTCCCCCCCCCCCGCACCTAACCACCCCCCAAAGGTAAGGACCCCCCCCCCCGCACCTAACCACACCCCCCAAAGGTAAGGACCCCCTCCCCCCACTGCACCACCCCCAGCACCCTACAGCCCCCCAGCACCCTATAGACCCCTCCCCAGCACCCTACAGACACCCCCAGCACCCCATAGTCCCCCCAGCACCCTATAGCCCCCCAGCACCCTACAGACCCCTCCCCAGCTCCCCAGCACCCTATAGACCCCCCCAGCACCCTATAGACCCCCCCCCAGCACCCTATAGACCCCTCCCCAGCACCCTACAGACCCCCCCAGCACCCTATAGCCCCCCAGCACCCTATAGCCCCCAGCACCCAGACCCCCACCCTATAGTCCCCCCCAGCACCCTACAGACCCCCCCCAGCACCCTATAGTCCCCCCAGCACCCTATAGCCCCCCCCCAGCACCCTACAGACCCCTCCCCAGCACCCTATAGACCCCCAGCACCCTATAGACCCCCCCCCAGCACCCTATAGCCCCCCAGCACCCTACAGACCCCCCCCCCAGCACCCTATAGACCCCCCCCCCAGCCCCCCAGCACCCTACAGACCCCTCCCCAGCACCCTATAGACCCCCCCAGCACCCTATACCCCCCCAGCACCCTATAGACCCCCCCAGCACCCTATAGACCCCCCAGCACCCTACAGACCCCCCCAGCACCCTATAGCCCCCCCAGCACCCTACAGACCCCTCCCCAGCACCCCATAGTCCCCCCAGCACCCTATAGCCCCCCCCAGCACCCTACAGACCCCTCCCCAGCACCCTATAGCCCCCCAGCACCCTATAGCCCCCCCCAGCACCCTAGCCCCCCAGCACCCTATAGACAGACCCTCCCCAGCACCCTATAGACCCCCCCAGCACCCTATAGCCCCCAGCACCCTACAGACCCCCCCAGCACCCTATACCCCCCAGCACCCTATAGCCCCCCCAGCACCCTATAGACCCCCCCCAGCACCCTACAGACCCCCCCAGCACCCTATAGCCCCCCAGCACCCTACAGACCCCTCCCCAGCACCCTATAGCCCCCAGCACCCTACCCAGACCCCTCCCCAGCACCCTATAGCACCCCCCCCAGCACCCTATAGACCCCCCCCCAGCACCCTATAGACCCCCTCCCCAGCACCCTATAGCCCCCAGCACCCTATAGACCCCCCCCAGACCCCTATACCCCCCAGCACCCCCCCCAGCACCCTATAGACCCCCCCAGCACCCTCCCCAGCACCCTATAGACCCCCCCCAGCACCCTACAGACCCCCCCCCAGCACCCTATAGACCCCCCCCCAGCACCCTACAGACCCCCCCCAGCACCCTATAGCCCCCCAGCACCCTATAGACCCCCCCCCAGCACCCCCCAGCACCCTACCCCCCCAGCACCCTATAGGCCCCCCCAGCACCCTACAGACCCCCAGCACCCTATAGCCCCCCCCAGCACCCTATAGCACCCCCCCAGCACCCTATAGACCCCTCCCCAGCACCCTATAGCCCCCCAGCACCCTATAGACCCCTCCCCAGCACCCTATAGACCCCCCCAGCACCCTATAGACCCCCCCAGCACCCTATAGACCCCCCAGCACCCTATAGACCCCAGCACCCAGCACCCCCCAGCACCCTATAGACCCCCAGCACCCCACCCCAGACCCCCCCCAGCACCCTATAGACCCCCCCCAGCACCCTATAGCCCCCAGCACCCTATAGACCCCCCCAGCACCCTACAGACCCCTCCCCAGCACCCTATAGCCCCCCAGCACCCTACAGACCCCTCCCCAGCACCCTATACCCCCCAGCACCCTACAGACCTCCCCAGCACCCTACAGACCCCTCCCCAGCACCCTACAGCACCCTATTGCCCCCCAGCACCCTACAGACCCCCTCAAATCCCCCCAGCACCCCAGCACCCCAGCACCCTAGACCCCTCCCCAGCACCCTACAGACCCCTCCCCAGCACCCTATAGACCCCCCCAGCACCCTATAGCCCCCCAGCACCCTATAGCCCCCCAGCACCCTATAGACCCCTCCCCAGCACCCTATAGCCCCCCCAGCACCCTATAGCCCCCCCCAGCCCCAGCACCCTACAGACCCCCCCAGCACCCTATAGCCCCCCAGCACCCTACAGACCCCCCCCAGCACCCTACAGAGCACCCTACAGACCCCCCAGCACCCTATAGACCCCCCCAGCACCCTATATACCCCCCAGCACCCTACAACCCCCTCCCCAGCACCCTATAGACCCCCCCAGCACCCTATAGACCCCCAGCCCCTCCCCAGCACCCTATAGACCCCCCAGCACCCTATAGCCCCCCAGCACCCTATAGACCCCCCCCCAGCACCCTATAGACCCCCCAGCACCCTATAGCACCCCCCCCCAGCACCCTACAGACCCCCCCAGCACCCTATAGCCCCCCAGCACCCTACAGACCCCTCCCCAGCACCCTATAGCCCCCCCCCAGCACCCTATAGACCCCCCCCAGCACCCTATAGCCCCCTCCCCAGCACCCTATAGACCCCCCCAGCACCCTATAGCCCCCCAGCACCCTATAGCCCCCCCAGCACCCTACAGACCCCTCCCCAGCACCCTATAGACCCCTCCCCAGCACCCTATAGCCCCCCAGCACCCTATAGCCCCCCAGCACCCTACAGACACCCCCAGCACCCTAGTCCCCCCAGCACCCTATAGCCCCCCAGCACCCTACAGACCCCTCCCCAGCACCCTATAGCACCCTATACCCCCCCCCAGCACCCTATTGACCCCTCCCCCAGCACCCTACAGACCCCCCCAGCACCCTATAGACCCCCCCAGCACCCTACAGACCCCCCCCAGCACCCTATACCCCCAGCACCCTATAGCTCCCCCAGCACCCTATAGCCCCCCAGCACCCTATAGACCCCCCCCAGCACCCTATAGCCCCCCCCAGCACCCTATAGCCCCCCAGCACCCTACCCCCAGACCCCTCCCCAGCACCCTATAGACCCCCCAGCACCCTATAGCCCCCCAGCACCCTACAGACCCCCCAGCACCCTATAGCCCCCCAGCACCCTATAGACCCCCCCCCAGCACCCTACAGACCCCTCCCCAGCACCCTATAGCCCCCCAGCACCCTACCCTAGTCCCCACCCAGCACCCTATAGACCCCCTCCCCAGCACCCTATAGACCCCTCCCCCCAGCACCCTATAGCCCCCCCAGCACCCTACAGACCCCTCCCCAGCACCCTATAGACCCCCCCCAGCACCCTATAGCCCCCCAGCACCCTATAGCCCCCCAGCACCCTATAGCCCCCCAGCACCCTACAGACCCCTCCCCAGCACCCTATAGCCCCCCAGCACCCTACAGACCCCTCCCCAGCACCCTATAGACCTCTCTCCTGGAGGGGGGGTGGGGTGTGTCACCCATGGGTGCTGACCCCTGGATGTGTCCCTTGGATGGGGGGGAGGAAGGGAGGGAGGGAGGAGGGAGCACCCATGGGTGCTGACCTCTCTCCCCCCCCCCCCCCCCATTAAAAGGGGACCCCAGGAGCAGCTGGTTCGACACTTCCTGATCGAGACAGGGGCCCAGGGGGTGAAGATCAGGGAGCCCAGAGGAGCCCCACTTCGGTGAGGGGGGGGGGGACACTTGGGGGGCACTTGGGGGGGGGAGGGGGTCCAAAAGGGGGGGGGTGGGGAGGGGTCCCTGACTATTTTTTGCCCCCCCCCCCCAGGCAGTCTGCCAGCGCTGGTCCTGCAGCACTCCATCAACCCGATCTCCCTGCCCTGCCCCCCTCCTCATCCCCAGCAAAGGTGAGTGACCCCCCCCCGAATTCCTGACCCCCCCCCCCCGAATTCCCTGACCCCCCCCCGAATTCCCCTGACCCCCCCCAATTACTGTGACCCCCGGATTCCCCTGACCCCCCGATTCTCCTGACCCCCCAATTACTGTGACCCCCCGAATTCTCCTGACCCCCCCGATTACTGTGACCCCCCCGAATTCCCCCTGACCCCCCCGAATTCCCTGACCCCCCGAATTCCCCTGACCCCCCCCCAATTACTGTGCCCCCCCGAATTCCCTGACCCCCCCAATTACTGTGACCCCCCCCGAATTCCCCCTGACCCCCCCCGAATTCCCCTGACCCCCCCCCGAATTCCCCTGACCCCCCCCAATTACTGACCCCCCCGATTTCCCCTGACCCCCCCAATTACTGTGACCCCCCCCCCCGATTTCCCCCTGACCCCCCAATTACTGTGACCCCCGAATTCCCCTGACCATTTATAATTCCCATGACCCCCAATTATTTGCCCCCAAATTGTTGTGACCCCCCCATAATTACTATGACCCCCCATAATTATTGCCCCCCCAATTATTGTGACCCCCCAAATTATTGTGACCCCCCCCCCCATAATTACTATGACCCCCCGTAATTATTGCCCCCCAAATTATTGTGACCCCCCTAATTATTGTGACCCCCGTATTATTGTGACCCCCCCATAATTATTGGCCCCCCAAAATTATTGTGACCCCCCCAAATTATTGTGACCCCCTAATTATTGTCAGACCCCCCAAATTATTGTGACCCCCCCCCGTATTATTGTGACCCCCCATAATTATTGGCCCCCCCAAAATTATTGTGACCCCCCCTAATTATTGTGACCCCCTAATTATTGTGACCCCCCTAATTACTGTGACCCCCCGTAATTACTATGACCCCCATAATTATTGCCCCCAATTATTGTGACCCCCCAAATTATTGTGACCCCCTAATTTACTGTGACCCCCCATAATTACTATGACCCCCCGTAATTATTGGCCCCCCAATTATTGTGACCCCCCCATAATTACTATGACCCCCCATAATTATTGGCCCCCCAAATTATTGTGACCCCCCTAATTATTGACCCCCCACTATTGACCCCCCAAATTATTGTGACCCCCGTATTATTGTGACCCCCCATAATTATTGGCCCCCCCATAATTATTGGCTCCCCAAAATTATTATGACCCCCCTAATTATTGTGACCCCCATAATTACTGTGACCCCCCCATAATTACTATGACCCCCCCATAATTATTGACCCCCCTAATTATTGTGACCCCCCCAATTACTGTGACCCCCCCGTAATTACTATGACCCCCCGTAATTATTGCCCCCCAATTATTGTGACCCCCAAAATATTGTGACCCCCCCCTAATTACTGTGACCCCCATAATTACTATGACACCCCCCCAATTATTGGCCCCCCCAATTATTGTGACCCCCCCCCGTAATTACTATGACCCCCCCCAATTATTGGCCCCCCCAAATTATTGTGACCCCCTAATTATTGTGACCCCCCCAAATTATTGTGACCCCTCCTAATTATTGTGACCCCCCTAATTATTGTGACCCCCCCCCCCCCGTAATTACTATGACCTCTCCCCCAATTATTGGACCCCCCCCCCCCAAATTATTCTGCCCCCCCCCCCCAAATTACTCTGCCCCCCCCCCCCCCAATTGTTGGGACCCCGCCCCCCCCAACCCATAACCCTACGCCCCCTGCCTTCCCCCCCCGAAGCCACACTGGGATATGACCTCAGACCCTCGTTCACGACCTCCCCCCCCCCAATTCATGCCCCCCCCCAAATCCCTGCCCCCTCCCCCCCCCAGATCTGCTGGAGGAGGGTCTGGAGGTGCCAGTGCCCCCCAACATGAGCACAGCTGCAGACCTCCTGCGCCAGGGAGCTGGTGGGTATCCGGGGGGGGGCACAGGGTGGGGTCTGGGGGGAGCACTGGGACTGGGGTGGAGCTGTGGGAGCACTTGGGTGGAGCTGGGGGCACTGCTGTGGAGCTGTGGGGCACTGGGTGGAGCTGGGGGGCACTGGGGTGGGGCTGGGGGACACTTGGATGGGGCTGGGGGGCGCTGGGGTGGAGCTGGGGGGGCACTGGGGTGGGGCTGGGGGGCACTGGGAACGAGCTGGGGGGACACAGATGGGGCTGGGGGGCACTGGGGTGGGGCTGGGGGACTGGGACTGGGAGTGGAGCTGGGGGCGCTGGGGTGGGGCTGGGGGGCACTGGGGGAGCTGGGGGCACTGGGGTGGGGGGCTGGGTGGGCACTGAGTAGGGGGAGCTGGGGGCGCTGGGGTGGAGCTGTGGGGCGCCTGGGTCGGGGTGGAGCAGGATCAGGGGGTCCTGGGGCCTGGGGAGCTGGGGGCACTGGGGTGGAGCTGGGGGGCACTGGGGCACTGGGGTGGGGCTGGGGGCACTGGGGTGGAGGCTGGGGAGCACTGGGAGGAGCTGGGGGGCAGGGTGGGGCTGGGGGACACTGGGATGGGGCTGGGGGCGGCACAGGTGGAGCTGGGGGGCACTGGGGTGGGCTGGGGGGCACTGGGACTGGGTGGGCTGGGGGCAGGGCTGGGGGATTAGGTGGGACTGGGGGGCACTTGGGTGGAGCTGGGGGGCGCTGGGGTGGGGCTGGGGGGCACTGGGAGGGACTGGGGTGGGGCTGGGGGCACTTGGGTGGGCTGGGGGGCTGGGGGCGCTGGGGTGGGGCTGGGGGGCACTGGGAGGAGCTGGGGGGGCACTGGGGTGCTGGGGGCTGGGGGGCACGCTGGGGGGGGCACTGGGAGGTGGGGCTGGGGGGCACTGGGAGCAAGTGGGCTGGGGGGGGGCACTGTGGGGCTGGGGGGCACTGGGGCTGGGAGAGGAGGCTGGGGGGGGGCGCTGGGGTGGGGCTGGGGGGGGGCTGAGGTGGAGGGGCTGGGGGGCGCTGGGGGGTGGGGCTGGGGGCAGGAGGGCACTGGAGAGTGGGGCTGGGGGCTGGGGGGCACAGTGGGCTGGGGGGCGCTGGGGTGGGGGCTGGGGGGCACTGGAGGTGAGGGCTGGGGGCACTGATGGGGCTGGGGGGCACTGGGGGTGGGGCTGGGGGCACTGAGTGGAGCTGGGGGGCACTTGGGTGGGGCTGGGGGCACTGAGGGGTGGGGCTGGGGTGGGGGGGGGGGCACTGGGGGAGGGGCTGGGGGGGCACAGGGAATGGGGCTGGGGGGCACTGGGATGGGGCTGGGGGGCACTGGAGGTGGGGCTGGGGGCACTGGGGTGGAGCTGGGGGGCACTGGGAGAGCTGGGGGAGCTGGGGGGGACTGGGGGGGCTTAGGGTGGAGCTGGGGGACACTTGGGGGGGGCTGGGGGCGCTGGGAGGGGCTGGGGCACTGGGGTGGGGGGGGCACTGGGTGGGGCTGGGGGAGCTGGGGGCACTGGGGGTGGGGCTGGGGGCACTGGGAGTGGGGCTGGGGACGCTGGATGGGGCTGGGGGCACTGGGTGGAGCTGGGGGGCGCTGGGGTGGGGCTGGGGGGCACTGGGGTGGGGCTGGGGGGCACTTGGATGGGGCTGGGGGGCACTTGGGGTGGGGCTGGGGGGCACTGGGAGGAGCTGGGGGGCACTGGTGTGGGGCTGGGCACTGGGGGGCTGGGGGGCACTTGGATGGGGCTGGGGGGCACTGGTGGGTGGAGCTGGGGGGCACTGGGAGGGTGGGCTGGGGGGCACTGGGAGTGGGGCTGGGGGGCACTAGGGTGGAGCTGGGGGCACTGGGGTGGGGCTGGGGGGCACTGGGACTGGGGTGGAGCTGGGGGGCACTGGGGTGGGGCTGGGGGGCACTGGGGAGTGAGGGGGCTGGGGGCTGGGCTGGGATGGGGCTGGGGGGCACTGGGGGTGGGGCTGGGGGGACACTGGGGTGCTGGGGGGCTGGGGGGCGCTGGGGTGGAGCTGTGGGGCGCTGGGGGGGGCTGGAGCTGGGGGTCCTGGGGCTGGGGGGTGGGAGGGGGCTGGGGGACACTGGGGAGGAGCTGGGGGGCGCTGGGTGGGGGGCTGGGGGGGCACTGGGTGGGTGGGGGGCACTTGGGGGAGCGCTGGGGTGGGGCTGGGGGGGCACTGGGGTGGGGCTGGGGGGCACTGGGGTGGGGCTGGGGGCACTGGGACTGGGGTGGGGCTGGGGGCACTGGGGTGGAGCTGGGGGCACTGGGGTGGAGCTGGGGGGCGCTTGGGTGGGGCTGGGGGGCACTGGGAGGGAGCTGGGGGGGCACTGGGGTGGAGCTGGGGGGCACTGGGGTGGGGCTGGGGGGCACTGGGGTGGGGCTGGGGGGCACTGGGAGGGAGCTGGGGGCACTGGGGTGGAGCTGGGGTGCACTGGGAGGGCTGCTGGGGGCACTTGGGTGGGGGCTGGGGGCACTGGGGTGGAGCTGGGCCTTGGGTGGGGCTGGGGGCACTGGGGTGGGGCTGGGGGGCACTGGGGTGGAGCTGGGGGTGCACTGGGTGGGGCTGGGGGGCACTGGGGGTGGGGCTGGGGGGCACTGGGGTGGAGCTGGGGGGGCACTGGGATGGGGCTGGGGGGCACTGGGAGGGAGCTGGGGGGCACTGGGGTGGGGCTGGGGGCACTGGGGTGGTGCTGGGGGCGCTTGGGTGGGGCTGGGGGGCACTGGGGTGGAGCTGGGGGGCACTGGATGGGGCTGTGGGGCACTGGGAGGGTGCTGGGGGGCGCTTGGGTGGGGCTGGGGGTGTCCGGGGGTCTGTACCCCAGCTCCGGGGGTCTGTGCCCCAGCCTGGGGCTCTGGGGGTCGGTTGGCGGTTCGATTCGGGGGGGTCGGTTCGGGGGCCGGTTCCCCAGCCAGTTCCGGGGGCCGGTTCGGGGTGGGCCGGTTCGGGGTCGGTTCGGGGGTCGGTTCGGGGTCGGTTCGGGGGTCGGTTCGGGGGCCGGTTCGGGGGGTCGGTTCGGTCGGTTCGGGGGCCGGTTCGGGGGGGGGTCGGTTCGGGGTCGGTTCGGGTTCGGTTCGGGTCGGTTCGGGGGCCGGTTCGGGGTCGGTTCGGGGCCGGTTCGGGGGTCGGTTCAGGGTCGGTTCGGGGGCCGGTTCGGGGGTCGGTTTCGGGGGCCGGTTCGGAGGTTCGCTTCGGGGGTCGGTTCGGGGGCCGGTTCGGGGTCGGTTCGGGGGTCGGTTCGGGGGGGCCGGTTCGGGGGTCGGTTCTTGGGGGGTCGGTTCGGGGGCCGGTTCAGGGGGTCGGTTCGGGGGTCGGTTCAGGGGTCGGTTCGGGGTTCGGTTCGGGGGGCCGGTTCGGGGTCGGTTCGGGGGCCGGTTCAGGGGGTCGGTTCAGGGGGTCGGTTCGGGGGCCGGTTCCGGGGGTCGGTTCGGGGTCGGTTCGGAGGGCCGGTTCGGGGTCGGTTCGGGGGGGCCGGTTCGGGGGGGGTCGGTTCAGGGGGTCGGTTCGGGGGTCGGTTCGGGGTCGGTTCGGGGGGTCTCGGTGCCCGCCGTGCCCGCAGCCTGCAGCGTCCTGTTCCTGGGCTCGGTGGGCACCGAGTCCCTGACCGGCCCCCAGGCGGTGGCCAAGGCCGCGGGGAGCTGCTGGGGGGGCAGCCGCGGGGGCAGCCGCGGGGGGGCTCCCCGCCGCCCCCTGCACCGTGCACTTCAAGGTCTCGGCTCAAGGCATCACCCTGACGGACAGCCAGCGGAAGTGACCCCCCCCCCCCCGCGACCCCCCCTCCCATTGCTGAGACACCCCGCGACCCCTGGGACCCCCCCCGCGACCCCCCATTGCTGAGACACCCCCGCGACCCCTGAGACCCCCCCCCCCCGCGACCCCCCATTGCTGAGACACCCCCCCCCCGCGGCCCCTGGGGCCCCCCCACGACCCCCCCTCCCATTGCTGAGACACCCCCCCGCGACCCCTGAGACCCCCCCCCCCCCCCGAGGACCCCTAGATTCCCCCAGACCCCTGAGACCCCCCCCCCCCCGTGACCCCGATCCCCCCCCTGCTCCACCTCCCGGTGCCCCCAGACCCCCTCAGCCCCCACAGACCCCTGAGACCCCCCCGATCCCCCCAACACCCCTAAGACACCCCCCCGCACCCCCCGACCCCCCCCCCGCCGCCCCCTCCCCAGACCCCTGAGACCCCCTCCCCGTGACCCCCGATCCCCCCGCGCTCCACCTCCCGGTGCCCCCAGACCCCCTCAGCCCCCACAGCCCCCTGAGACCCTCCCCTCGCGACACCCCAACACCCCTGAGACCCCCCCCCGTCCCCCGCGACGTCCGTCCCAGACGCTTGAGACCCCGCCCCTTCACCTTCCCCCCCCCCCCGCCGTGTGTGCCCCCCTCCTCCCCCCCCCCGTGTCCCCCTCGCCCCCAGACTCTTTTCCGCCGCCACTACCCCGGTCCCCAGCGTCACCTTCTGCAGCACCGACCCCCAGGACCGCAGGTAACGGTGGGGGGGGGGACACGTGTAGGGGGGGGGTGGTCGTGCACCTTAGGGGAGGGGCACACATGGGGGGGGGTCACCTGCTTCACGCCCCCCCCTTTAAGCCCTTCCCCCTAAAACCCTTCCCCCCCCAGGTGGACGAACCCGGACGGGACCACCTCCAGGTGAGTCCTAGTGACAGCGACTGGGGGAAGGGGAGGGATGTTGGGACCCCTCCCTGTAAACCAACCCTGCGGGGCTGGAGTTTTGAGGACACCCTCCCCCCCCTGAAAGCTTTGTGTGCCCCCCCCCGTTGCTCAGGATCTTTGGCTTCGTGGCCAAGCAGCCGGGGGCTGGGGACCAGGTAGTGGCGGCGGAAAAAGAGTCTGGGGGCGAGGGGACACGGGGGGGGGGGTGAGGGGGGGCGGCGGGGGGGAAGGTGAAGGGGCGGGGTCTCAAGCGTCTGGGACGGACGTCGCGGGGACGGGGGGGGTCTCAGGGGTGTTGGGGTGTCGCGAGGGGAGGGTCTCAGGGGGCTGTGGGGGGCTGGGGTCTGGGGGGCACCGGGAGGTGGAGGCGGGGGGGATCAGGGGTCACGGGGGAGGGGGTCTCAGGGGGTCTGGGGAGGGGCGGCGGGGGGGTCGGGGGGTGCGGGGGGGTGTCTTAGGGGTGTTGGGGGGATCTGTGGGGGGGTCTCAGGGGTCTGTGGGGGCTGGGGGTCTAAGCCCGGGAGGTGGAGCAGGGGGGGATCGGGGGTCACGGGGGGGGGGTCTCAGGGGTCTGGGGGAATCTAGGGGTTCGGGGGGGGTCTCAGGGCGGGGGCCGCGGGGGTCTCAGGGGTCGCGGGGGTGTCTCAGCAATGGGAGGGGGGTCGCGGGGGGGTCTCAGGGGTCGCGGGGGGGTGTCTCAGCAATGGGAGGGGGTCGCGGGGGGGTCTCAGGGGTCGCGGGGGGGTGTCTCAGCAATGGGGGGGTCGCGGGGGGGGGTCTCAGGGGTCGCGGGGGGTGTCTCAGCAATGGGAGGGGGTCGCGGGGGGGGGGGGCGCGGGGGGGGGGGGGCTCACTTCCGCTGGCTGTCCGTCAGGGTGATGCCTTGAGCCGAGACCTTGAAGTGCACGGTGCAGGGGGGGGGCGGCGGGGAGCCCCCCGCGGCTGCCCCCCCCGCGGCTGCCCCCCCAGCAGCTCCCCCGCGGCCTTGGCCACCGCCTGGGGGCCGGTCAGGGACTCGGTGCCCACCGAGCCCAGGAACAGGACGCTGCAGGCTGCGGGCACGGCGGGCACTGAGACCCCCCGAACCGACCCCCGAACCGACCCCCGAACCGACCCCCCGAACCGACCCCCGAACCGACCCCCCCGAACCGACCCCCGAACCGACCCCCCGAACCGGCCCCCCCCGAACCGACCCCCCGAACCGACCCCCCGAACCGACCCCCCGAACCGACCCCCCCCGAACCGGCCCCCCGAACCGAACCCCGAACCGGCCCCCCGAACCGACCCCCCGAACCGGCCCCCCGAACCGACCCCCGAACCGACGCCCCCCGAACCGGCCCCCGAACCGACCCCCCGAACCGACCCCCGAACCGGCCCCCCCCGAACCGACCCCCCCCGAACCGGCCCCCCCGAACCGACCCCCGAAGCGAACCTCCGAACCGGCCCCCCCGAACCGACCCCCGAACCGGCCCCCGAACCGACCCCCCGAACCGACCCCCCCCGAACCGACCCCCCGAACCGACCCCCGAACCGGCCCCCCCGAACCGACCCCCCGAACCGACCCCCCGAACCGACCCACCCCGAACCGACCCCCCGAACCGGCCCCCCGAACCGACCCCCGAACCGGCCCCCGACGGCCTCCGAACCGACCCCGACCGACCCCGACGACCCTGCCGCCCCCGAACCGGCCCCCCCGAACCCGGCCCCCGAACCGGCCCCCGAACCGGCCCCCGAACCGACCCCGAATCGAACCGCCGAACCGACCCCCGAGCCCCAGGCTGGGGCACAGACCCCCGGAGCTGGGGTACAGACCCCCCGGACACCCCAGCCCCACCCCAGCGCCCCCCAGCACCCTCAGTGCCCACAGCGCCCTCCTCCAGCCCCACCCCAGTGCCCCCCAGCCCCACCCAAGCGCCCCCCAGCACCCACCCCAGTGCCCCCCAGCCCCGCCCCAGTGCCCCCAGCTCCCTCCCAGTGCCCCCCAGCCCCATCCAAGTGTCCCCCAGCTCCACCCCAGTGCCCCCCAGCCCCACCCAAGCGCCCCCAGCTCCTCCCAGTGCACCCTAGCTCCACCCCAGTGCCCCCCAGCTCCCACTCCCAGTGCCCCCCAGCCCCACCCAAGCGCCCCCCAGCCCCACCCCAGTGCCCCCCAGCCCCATCCAAGCGTCCCCCAGCTCCACTCCCAGTGCCCCCAGCTCCACCCCAGTGCCCCCCAGCTCCCTCCCAGTGCCCCCCAGCCCCACCCCAGTGCCCCCCAGCTCCCTCCCAGTGCCCCCCAGCTCCACCCCAGTGCCCCCCAGCTCCACTCCCAGCGCCCCCCAGCCCCACCCAAGCGCCCCCCAGCTCCACTCCCAGTGCCCCCCAGCTCCACCCCAGTGCCCCCAGCTCCCTCCCAGTGCCCCCCAGCTCCACCCCAGCGCCCCCCAGCTCCACCCCAGTGTCCCCCAGCCCCACCCCAGCGCCCCCAGCTCCATCCCAAGCGTCCCCCAGCCCCACCCCAGCGCCCCCCAGCTCCCTCCCAGTGTCCCCCAGCCCCGCCCCAGCGACCCCCAGCTCCACCCCCAGTGTCCCACAGCTCCCACCCCAGCGCCCCCCAGCCCCACTCCCAGTGTCCCCCAGCCCCACCCCAGTGCCCCCCAGCCCCATCCCAGTGTCCCCCAGCTCCATCCCAGTGCCCCCCAGCCCCACCCCAGTGCCCCCCAGCTCCACCCCAGTGCCCCCCAGCCCCACCCCAGTGTCCCCCAGCCCCACCCCAGTGCCCCCCAGCCCCACCCCAGTGCCCCCCAGCTCCCCCCAGTGCCCCCAGCTCCACCTCAGTGCCCCCAGCCCCACCCAAGTGCCCCCCAGCTCCCACCCCAGTGCCCCCAGCTCCCTCCCAGTGCCCCCCAGCTCCACCCCAGTGCCCCCAGCCCCATCCCAGTGCCCCCCAGCCCCACCCTAGTGCCCCCCAGCCCCACCCCAGTGCCCCCCAGCTCCCTCCCAGTGCCCCCCAGCCCCATCCAAGTGCCCCCCAGCTCCCACCCTAGTGCCCCCAGCCCCATCCCAGTGCCCCCCAGCTCCCTCCCAGTGCCCCCCAGCTCCACTCCCAGTGCCCCCCAGCCCCATCCCAGTGCCCCCCAGTCCCACCCCAGTGCCCCCCAGCTCCCTCCCAGTGCCCCCCAGCTCCACCCCAGTGCCCCCCAGCCCCACCCAGTGCCCCCAGCCCCATCCCAGTGCCCCCCAGCCCCTTCCCTGTGCCCCCCAGCCCCTCCCAGTGCCCCCAGCCCCACCTCAGTGCCCCCAGCCCCACCCCAGTGCCCCCCAGCTCCACCTCAGTGCCCCCCAGCCCCACCCAGTGCCCCCAGCCCCCAGTGCCCCCCAGCTCCACCTCAGTGCCCCCAGCCCCACCCCCCAGCGCCCCCCAGCTCCACCTCAGCGCCCCCAGCCCCACCCCAGCGCCCCCCAGCTCCCACCCAGCTGCCCCCCAGCCCCACCCCAGCGCCCCCCAGCTCCCTGCCCCCCAGCCCCACCCCAGTGCCCCCCAGCTCCTCCCAGTGCCCCAGCTCCACCCCAGTGCCCTCCAGCTCCTCCCAGTGCCCCCCAGCCCCCCAGCGCCCCAGCTCCTCCCAGTCCCCAGCCCCACCCCAGCGCCCCCAGCTCCA
>JAWKAJ010000145.1:0-34411 GCA_033816785.1 Picus viridis
ATTTTATGATTGCAGTTGATAAGACAAAGAAAGCAGTTCCACAGAGCTAAGGAGAAGCACGCCAATATTGTGTAATTGTATAATTACAATAGCTCTAGCAATTATAAAGGATATTAAAGCAGATGATGTAGCCTCTTCTGAAAGCAGCTAATGCAAGCATATAATGTCTAGACATCAGCTTTCAGATGGAATAGAATAGAATAGAATAGAATAGAATAGAATAGAATAGAATAGAATAGAATAGAATAGAATAGAATACCCCAAACCCCCTGTTCTTTGAAATTTATAAAGGTATATCCATATTAAATTCCTTTATTATTAACTTCTGTAATGGGTGTAATGATTTCATACATCACATCTGTGTTACAGATCAGCATTTCTCCATCTTTGTTGTATCTTTGTATGCAAAGTAAAGACCAAGCCTATCATGGATGGTCAGTCCCTGCTAATATTTTTCAGTAGTTTGCAGAACAGTCAACAGTTTGACTGTTATATGAGGGCAGCCATTCATACAACCCCAAGGCCTGAAGTTTGGATAAATTCTGAGACATCAATACAGTTATTTAAACTAAATGAAATAGTTTTTGTTGCTCAGTAAATGCTAATAGCTTCCTTAGTATTTTTTCTATCATGCTTACATCAACAATTCTGATTTCTTACTATAACCCTTTGTCACAGATGTTATTTTCAAAACCCCATCCTGTGTATGTACTGCTTCTGGTCTGTGAGAGTTCAACAGGTTACAAGTCTGTACCTCTAGCCTGTTGAAAGAAATTTAAATGATTAAAGGAAAACTACAGTAAAAATAAGCCAGAGAAACTGTTTGGTTGGTTTTTAATATAAAATTTGGAGTAAAATCATTTACACTGCTCTGGAAATCTGGAGCTGAATTCGAACTCTCTAGCTGAAGCCCCTTTATTTTAAAAAATGGTGAATTTCCTGTGCAGCATGATGATACAGCAATACTTTCTGTTCCCAAGTTTCATTTGAATGTGTAGCCATATCCATTAGCATATCCCTTATGGCAGTACTGATAACAAGCAGTATAAACCTGGTAAGTTATAACATCAGATACCTTGTGCTCACATTTTTTGGAAGCAATATAGATCCAGAGATCTACAAGTAGTTTGTTTAACTAATAATTTTCTTAATAGTAAAACCGTTAAATGTAGGACCTATTTTGAGAGCTTTGCATTTTATCAGAAAAACGCACAGATCTTGTTCCCCTTTTTAATGCATTCCCCACACCTGTAGACTACAAAATTCTTCAGTTGACAATGAATAGCCAGTAAAAACTAATTGATGCCATCTTGTGGTATGTAAGGAAAATACAAAAACACTCCATGTTCTTTGTCAGATTCTGTGCACTAGATAGTTCCTTTTTCTCCTCTTACCTTTTCTGTGCTTCTTGCATGCCATTTTATCACAGTTTGAAGTTTACCTCAGCTCTAACTAACTGCCACCATGAACTGATAAGAAATATTTCTAGAATGTGACAAAAATCTACCTTTCTTATGCAATTCACTGGCATCCAAACTGGATGTAAAAATTCCACTCTGGTGTTTTTTCATTGTCCATAATTTTAGTGATGTTCTCATAATGAGATAACTAGTAAATAACAAACAGCAGAATAACTTTAAGGAGTGTCTGGAAGTTTACAAAACTCAGAAATGCCATGAAGACCGCTAGGGAATTCCTACTAAGTTGACTGTTCTCATCTCTGCTAAACACAGTCTTGCCCCTCAGAGAGTTGAGTAACATATATGTTTAACATATACTCCATTTTGGCTCATTATCATACTGAGAGCTGTGAACTTTAATATGAAAATTGCAATTAGTCAAAGTCTTTGCTCAGGCACTATAGCCTTTGAAATCTATTTTGAAGATGCACACATTGTTTTAGCCTGGCTTAATTTTAGCTGACTCCCTTCCTTCAACTGTTTGGCAGGCCAGCTTTATGGATTTTCATTTTCAGATATAACATAAAGATCTCTTAGAATCATAAAGGCTGGAAAAAGACCTCTAAGATCATTATGCCCAGTTGGCAACCCAACACCATGTTCTGAAGTACCATGTCTACACATTTTATGAACACCTCAAGAGATGGTATCTGTTGTAGTCTATAAAAAGGATATCTTAATATTCAATAAGCACAAGCGATTAATAAAAATATTAATAACCTTATTAATCACAAAAATCCCAAAAATATTAAAGAAAACCTATTTGCAGGTTTGGGATGTTCGGTTGTGGAACAGATACCTCACCAGCAGGAACAAGTGACAATTTAAACAATATGTACAAAATCCAGAAACAACAAACAGCACTTTAAATTGTAAAGAAAAGGAACCTTGGCAATGAAGTCAAGGATTACCCACAACAGGGAGGGGGGTGAACTCCAGAATTGCCCAGGGCAACAGACCTTCAATAGATGCTTATAAAAATCAGATATTGTAATTACTGACTGATCCTGATACCTCGTGTACATGTTAAGATCTACACAAAACCAAAATGGCGTTGACCATGTGGGAGATGCAGGAGCAGAGTTTCACTTTCTGTTGGTGTCTGCAGCTTATTGCTGAGGCAGGATTTGCTCCCGAAGGATTTGTAGATAAAAGCTTTGTAGAGAGGAGGTTCCTCAGCTGTAATCCCTTTTTGCAGCAGCTCTTGCTCCTTGCTCCGGTCAAGCGAAACTGTCCCGGGGACTCAGCTCCTCCCCTAGAGTTTCGCCTCTCGGCCCGGCAAGACACGTGTCTGTCCTCTGGGCTTTACAATGCTGAAAATAGAGAGGGGTCTTTGCTGTCTTGTCTGGGTACACTGAAACACCATTCAGCTTCCAAGTGAAGCTTGTGGTTCCTTCCAGAGCGTGGACAATTGCAAGACAATGCTCTGGCCCTTTGGGCTGGTACTTGTAGATTTCCGAGATAATAATGGCCAGTAGCAACACAGATCTGGGGATAAAACCCTGATATTGCAACCTATAGAAAGCCTTCTGTCCAACTGTGGCCAAAAGTACGCCCACCTGGCTCATTCTGGCTCTGAAACATGTTCAAGCAAGCCTAAAGGACCAGATCTACTAGCTTCTGCCTCATTGTCTGGTTCAAAGAATTTTGATGCTTTTATGTCCATTCAGGACAGTATCTCATCGACTTCCCTGGGCAACCTATTCCACTTGACCACTCTTTGAGTAAAAATTTTTTCTCCATAATATCTAAACCTAATAAAATCTAATCTAAACCTAATAATATCTAATCTACACCTCCCCTGGTGCAACGTAAATTCATTTTCTCTTGTCTTATCACTAGATAATTGGAAGAAGAGATCTAGCCCCCACCTCCTAACAACCTTCTTTCAAGTAGATGTAGAAAGCAAAAATTTCCCCAAAACCTTCTCTTCTCTGTACTAAACAGTCTTGGTTCTCTCACCTGCTCCTCGTAAGACCTGTTCTCCTAGACCCTTTACCATCTTTGTTGCCCTTATCTGGACCCACACCAGCAACTCAATATCCTACTTGTAGTGAGGGCACTAAAACTAAACACCATACTTTAGGTGTGGCCTCACCAGTGCTAAGAAGAGGGGGGAAATCACTTTACTACAGATCAAGACTGAGACTCAAGATTATGCTGGATCCAAGGGTGGTAAAATATCCCAATGTCTCTCTCTCTCTCCCCTAACCCCTCTCTTTTCTCTTTTCTTCTGTTTTCATCTTTTATATTTTTTTTTCTTGACAGATATCACCTAGTTTGCTCTAAAGTAGTTGATAAGGAAATAACTCTTATGCCAATGTGCCTTTATCCACAATATTTGTTGATAGCTGTTATCGAGCCATTTTGGCTCAATAGCCGACAGGAGCCGGCACTCAGGGATCACCCTCCCGGAATCTGTGAGCTTTCTGCCTGGTTTCGCTTTCATTTCGGGGCTTTGCGGGTCGGGAGAGCTCGGGGCTAGCAGGCGGGTCTGGCGGGATCGTGCTCTCGTGAGCGAGCTCGGGAATGGGGGCGGGGGCGTCAGCCGCAGGAGGTTTAAATCCTGCCCGGGCTGTGCGCACGCCGCCATTTTGGCTCGACATAGCCAGCCTTCCTGCTGCCCATAAAAAAAAAAAAAAAATTTTTTTTTCTTCTTTTCTTTTTTCTTTTTTCAATCAAACAGTCAACCATGGTTGTCACTAGGACAAAGGGTAGAAAAACAGCATCTACCCAGACTGACTTGCTATATCAGCATGCAGAAGTCCAGGCTGCCAGCTGCAGTGAGTGCTTGAGCTTGGCACTTGGAATGGAGGGGAAGGAGAGACCACCTGTGTCAGGTGTGAGCAGGTGAACTTTCTCCTTACTCTGGTGGCGGAGCTGAAGGATGAAGTGGCTGAGCTGAAGGAGGAAGTATCTAGGCTGAGGTCAATAAAGGGAAAGCGAAAAGGAACTAGACATGTGGGAGAAGGCGCTGCAGATCTCCCCTGCTGCTGAGGGAAGTGTCCCTGAAAACGGGGAGGGATGGATACAAGTCCCTGCCAGGGGTGGCAAGGGAAGTCCATCCCTGACCTCCCCTCCTCCTCCGCTGCCCTTGCATAATAAGTACGGGGCCCTGCAGGCCAAGGGCGGTGGGGATGAGAGGGCTGAGGAGCAGCCATCTGGGCAGGAGCCTAAGGCTAAGGACAAGCGGTCCCCACCAGCTATAACGACCAGCTCCACAAAGAAAAGGAGAAGGGTTATAGTTGTTGGGGACTCTCCCTGGGGGTACAGAGGGACCCATATGCCATCCTGACCCATCCCACAGGGAGGTCTGCTCCCTACCCGGGGCACAGGTCAGGGACATTGTAAGGAGAATCCCTAAGTTAATCCACCCCTCTGACTATTACCCTCTGCTGGTAATACAAGCGGGGAGTGATGAAATTGACAAGAAGGGCACTAGGGCAATTAAAAAGGAGTTCAAGGCCCTTGGACAATTGATTGAAGGGGCAGGAGCTCAAGTGGTGCTCTGCTCAGTTCCCTCAGTGGCAGGGGTGTACACTGAGAGGAACAGGAGAACCCATGCCATCAACAATTGGCTCAAGGGATGGTGCCAGCAATGGAATTTTGGGTTCTTTAATCAAGGGGCAACTTTTACTGCACCCGACCTGCTGGGACCTGATGGGGTGCAGTTATCTAGAAAAGGTAAGAGAATCCTAGCACTTGAGTTGGCAGGGCTCATTAAGAGGGCTTTAAACTAGGCCTGAAGGGTGGGTGAGGAAGTCAGTCCTCTGCAGATGAAGGAGTGGGGCACAGACTAGGGTCAATAGAGAAGTCGAGAGCCCAGCTGAAGTGCATGTACACCAATGCACGCAGCATGGGCAATAAGCAAGAGGAGCTGGAAGCCCTGGTCCACCAGGTGACTATGATATAGTTGCCATCTCAGAAACATGGTGGGATGATACACACAATTGGAGTGCTGCACTGGGGGTTACAGGCTCTTCAGGAGGGACAGGCAAGGGAGAAGAGGAGGAGGGGTGGCTCTGTATATCAGGGAGTCACTCTCTGCCACACAACTTGAGGTGGAAAACGAAAGGATTGCGAGCATGTGGCTTAAAATCCAGGGGGCAGACCAACAAAATTGATACCCTGGTTGGAGTCTGTTATAGACCACCCAACCAGGATGGGGGAGGCAGATGAAACATTCTATAAGCAACTGGAGGCTGTCTCAAGGTCATCAGATGTTGTCCTTGTGGGTGACTTTAACCTGCCAGATATCTGCTGGGAACTTAATTCAACAGAGAGAAGGCAGTCCAGAAGGTTCCTGGAGCGCATGGAGGACAACTTCCTGATGCAGCTGTTGAGTGAGCCTACCAGGGGTCAAGCTCTGCTTTGACCTGCTGTTCTCCAATAGAAGGGCTGGTAGGAGAAGTGACCGTGGGAGGCTGCCTGGGGTGCAGCGACCATGAGATGGTGAATTTTTCAATATACAGGGAGATAGGGAGGAGCACCAACAGAACCTTCACCTTGGACTTCCGGAGGGTGAACTTCAGCCTGTTTAGGAAACTTATCTGCAAAATTCCTGGGTATCAGCCCTCAAGAACCAAGGGGTCCAGGAGGGTTGGATCTATTTTAAACAGGAGTCTTGAGGACACAGGAACTGGCAGTTCCCATGTGCCGAAAGATGAGCTGGTGGGGAAGGTGACAGGCCTGGATGAGCAAGCAGCACCTGGAGGAACTAAGGGAAAAAAGAGGCTGTATCACCTTTGGAAGGAGGGGAAGGCTTCTCGAGGTATGTTTAAGGAAGTTGTTAGATTATGTAGGAAAAAATTAGAGAGGCACAGGCCCAGTTGGAACTGAAGCGGGCCACGTCTGCGAAAGATAACAAAAAGCATTTTTACAAATACGTTAATGCCAAAAAGAAGGGCAGGAAGAACCTGCACTCCCTATTGGACCTGGAGGGGAGCACGGTGACTAAAGACGAGGAAAAGGCTGAGGTCCTGAACACCTTCTTTTGCCCCAAGTTTTAAAAGAAGGGTAGGAGGAGTTCAGGACAAGTGGCCTCCTGAGCTGGGTGATGCGGTAATGGAGTAGTGTAATGCCCCGAAAGTCCATGAGGAATTAGTTTGGGACCTGCTGAGCCACTTGGACACTCACAAGTCCATGGGGCCAGATGGGATCCATCCTAGGGTCCTGAGAGAGCTGGTAGGTGAGCTGGCCAAGCCGCTCTCCATCATTTTCCTCCAGTCCTGGCTCACTGGAGAGGTCCCAGATGACTGGAAACTGGCCAATGTGGTCCCCATCCACAAGAAGGGTCAGATGGAGGAACCCAGAAACTATAGGCCGGTCAGCCTAACCTCAGTGCCAGGGAAAATGATGGAGCAGATTATCCTGGTGGCAATAACTGCGCGCCTGCAGGATGGCCAAGGGCTCAGGTCCAGCCAGCATGGATTTAGGAAGGGCAGGTCCTGCCTCTCCAACCTGATCTCCTTCTATGATCAGGTGACCCGCCTGGTGGATGTGGGGAGGGCTGTGGATGTGGTCTACCCGGACTTCAGCAAGGCCTTTGACACCCTCCCCCACAGCAAACTGCTGCCTAAGCTGTCAGCTCGTGGCTTGGACAGTAACACTCTGCGCTGGGTTGGGAACTGGCTGGAGGGCCGAGCCCAGAGAGTGGTGGTGAATGGTGCCACCTCCAGCTGGAGGCCAGTCACCAGTGGCGTCCCCCAGGGATCAGTGCTGGGCCCCATCCTCTTCAATGTCTTCATTGACGATCTGGATGAGGGCATTGAGACAGTCATCAGCAAATTTGCAGATGACACCAAGTTAGGAGCAGATGTTGGTCAGTTAGAGGGCAGAAGGGCTCTGCAGAGGGACCTCGATTGGCTGGACAGATGGGCGGAGTCCAATGGGATGGAATTCAACAAGTCCAAGTGCTGGGTGCTGCACTTTGGCCACAACAACCCCATGCAGAGCTACAGGCTGGGGCCGGAGTGGCCGGAGAGAAGCTGGACAGAGAGGGACCTGGGGGTGCTGATTGACAGCCGCCTGAACATGAGCCAGCAGTGTGTCCAGGTGGCCAAGAAAGCCAACCGCATCCTGGCCTGCATTAGGAATGGTGTGGCCAGCAGGAGCAGGGAGGTCATTGTGCCCCTGTACTCTGCTTTGGTTAGGCTGCACCTTGAGTACTGTGTCCAGTTCTGGGCCCCTCAATTTAAGAAGGACATCTAGACACTTGAACGTGTCCAGAGAAGGGCAACAAGGCTGGTGAGAGGCCTTGAGCACAAGCTCTATGAGGAGAGGCTGAGGGAGCTGGGGCTGTTTAGCCTGGAGAAGAGGAGGCTCAGGGGCGACCTCATTGCTCTCTACAACTACCTGAAAGGTGGTTGTAGCCAGGAAGGGGTTGGCCTCTTCTCCCTAGCAACCAGCACCAGAACGAGGGGATACAGTCTCAAGCTGCAACAGGGGAAGTTTAGGCTCGAGGTAAGGAGAAAGTTCTTCACCGAAAGAATGATTCGTCATTGGAATGGGCTGCGCGGGGAGGTGGTGGAGTCGCTGTCCCTGGAGGTGTTCAAGAGGGGACTGGATGTGGCACTAGGTGCCATGGTCTAGTCATGAGGTTTGTGGTTACAGGTTGGACTTGATGATCTTCGAGGTCTCTTCCAACCTTGGTAATACTGTGATACTGTGATACTGTGAAATAAAACAATAAATGGTTCTGTATTTTTCCTCTGGGTCACCATCTTCACTCTGCAACTGTTTTAGTCCCTGATAAGCAGGGATAGTCCTCATTCTCCACTGAATGGGACAAGGCATTTGACTTTTGTATTGTTCCTCAAAGTCATTGTCACAACTTTTACCTCTGTTGCAGATATCCTGTTCTGGGCATTACAAAGACTCACCTCCCTCACTATCTACCAAGTGGGATGAGACAGCTGAACAGCCAGTTTTCTACCCAGCAAAGAGTACACCTGTCTAAACCATGACCCACCAGCTTCTCTCAGAGAATGCTGTGGGAGACAGGCTTTACTGAAATCCAGGTAGATAACATCCACAGCCTCTCACTCATCCTTTGGGTGGTTCACCTGGGTCACAGAAATAGATATGGTTGGTCAAGCAGGACCTGTCTTTCATGAACCTATGTGGCTGAGCCTGATTCCATGGTTGTCTGGCACACACCTTGTAAATACACTCAAAATGAACTGTTCCACAATCTTCCCTGATACCAAGGTTAGACTGACAGGCGTGTACTTTGCTGGATCCTCCTTCTGGTCTTTGTCGTAGATGACTGTCACACTGGCAAACCTTCACTCATTTGGGACCTCCCCTGTTAACCAGATGATAGA
The DNA here is from genome assembly GCA_033816785.1 of Picus viridis. Classification (NCBI taxonomy): domain Eukaryota; kingdom Metazoa; phylum Chordata; class Aves; order Piciformes; family Picidae; genus Picus; species Picus viridis. The sequence goes on from JAWKAJ010000145.1 coordinate 8,786, forward strand.
TGATGAAGAATGGCCTGGCAAGCTCCTCTGCCAGGACCCTCAAAACTCTCAGGTGGATCCCATCTGACTCCATAAAATTGTGAGTGCCCAGATGACATAGTAGGTTGCTAACTGCTGTCTCTTGTAAAGAGCTTTTTCATTATCTCTTACAATAGTGACCAGATTGAGTTCTAGCTGGACTTCTGCCTTTCTAATATTTTGTCTGTACTTCTCTTGAGCTGTCTGAACTGTCTTCCAAAGACCATCAGTTCCTTTTTTTCCCCTGACTCTCAGCAAAAGCTCTTAGTTCAACCAGGTCTGTTATCTTCCCCACCAGTTTGTCTTACAGCATATGGGGACAACCTGCTCCTCTGAGTTTCACAGAATGAGAGTGTTAGGGGTTGGAAGGGATCTCCAGAAATCATCAGGTCCAACCATCCTGCCAAAGCAGGCCACACAGGGACACATCTCACACAGGTGAGTTTTGAAAGTATCCAGAGAAGGAGACTAACTCCACAATCTGTCTGGGAAGCCTGACTTTAGGAGTTCTTTCCTATAAGGGTTTGACCTTATCACAGTTGTTGAGCTCTATACAACTGAAACACTCCTGAATATGCAGAGTCACACTCCCAACTCTCCTCCCTTGTCTGTCCCTTCTGAAGAGCTCATAGCCTTCTATTGCAGCACTGCAGTCATGAGTTGTCCTAACATGTTTCTGTGATGGAGACTATGTCATAGGTATCCTGCTGCACAATGTTTTCTAGCTCCTCCTGTTTGTTGCCCATGCTGTGTGCACTGGCAGATGCACTTGAGATGCGCCATTGATATCACCCCCAACACTGGCAAGCCACCTCTAGGCTCATCTCTGTTGAGCTTGTTTTTATGCCCTTTCCCTTTGAATCTGGTTTAAAGCCCTCTTGATGAGCTCTGCCAAATGATTAGCAAGAATTCTTTGTCTTTGGGATAGCTGGACAGCATCTGTTACAAGCAGGTGCAGTGATATGTTAGCTTCCCCATGATCTAAAAAACCCAGAATTTGACCAGTGACACCAGCCTTTGAATCATGTGTTAGTCAGGTTTATTTTCCTGTTTCTCTCAGCATTCTTCCCTGCTACTGAAGGGATTGAGGAACGTGCTACCTGTGCTCCTGGATCCTTCAACTAATCACTCTAGTGCACTGATGTCACTTTCGATCACTTTTGGACTTCTCTCTGCCACCTGCTCACTGCCAAACTGCATAAACAGTAATAGATAATAGTAAGAGGACTGTACAAGACCAAGGAGTTTCCTAGTAATGATTCTAAGTCAGGCCCTAGGGAAGCAGCAGAATTCCCTGTGGGATGGGTCTGGTTGGCAAATTTGGCCCTTTGTCCCCTTTAGAAGGGAATCACCTTTGGCAATTACCATACCTGGGGCTGACTGACTCACCCTAGGCAGCTCCCCGGATAGACCTTCATCTACATCCTCATTTTCCTGTCCTTAAGTTTCACAGCCCCATATCTGTTGCCTAAGGGCAACTGGGAAGGTGAGAGAGGCTGGGAGGGAATTTGCCTGACTCCCTTAGCAGGAGTTTCCATCTCCCATCCCCATCCCGTCTCTTAGATCCCCTCCTTCTGCCTGGTTCAAAGAGGGTAAGGGATCCTCTGCTTCTTGTGGAGCCTCTCTCTCTTCTCCTTGCTTCAGAAATGGTGGGGTGTGGCTCTACCCTTTCACACTCCTTAACCTTTCCACTTCCTCTTTCAGCTCTGCCACTTCCTCTTTCAGCTCTGCCACTTCCTGTTTCAGCTCTGCTGCCAGGCTGCACAGGTCTTTGCCTGGTCACACCACACAGAGGTGTTTTCTCCCTGCAGCCAGAGACTTGGACAGCTTGTGTGCGAACTCCAAATAGGCCATTACATTCCTTAAGACGAGTGGAAACCATAGCTAGGTCCTGTTCTAGGAGGGTGATGACCCGTAGTTGAGTTGCATGCCCTGCATGTCCTGCCTGCACGAGCTGCCAAGCCAACTGGTGCACCAGAGCTTTCTGCAGCACCAAGTCCAGGTAGCCAGGCCTGGTCGCTGCGCTCCCTAGTGACTGCTCTGGTCCGAGAGCGTGTTGGCAGCTGTCACTCTTGTTCCCGCCCACGGTGAGTCAGAGCTGCGGCACACCGGGAACTCATCTTCCCACACTCGGAGGTGGGAGATGGGGCATACTCTCCTTGCGCTTTTGCCTTCGTACTCTTGCCACTTTAGGAAGGTTTTTCTGGCACAATCCTTCACTCTGTAATCTTTTGACTCGGTGACTTCACTGAAGTGGATTTTAAACTGCATCAGTCTTGCCCCCGCCCAACGCTGAATCAGAGCGGCCGCTCGTCAGGAGCAATCTGACGTATGGGTTTCTGATCAATACCTGCAGGTGGCGCTGCCCCCTCTCGAATCATATCTAATAGGCGGAAAGACCTCTGAATTGTAACACCCTCTCCTTTCCTTACGTGCTCCTCTCATTTTATTGCTCATACTAGGGATAATAATCCCCTTTCCAGGTCTGAATACCTGATTTTGTTATTATTGAAGCAGTGGGAATTGAATTCAAATTGTTCTTCTTGGTTCTGCTTGCCACATATTACAGTGGGAATTGTGTTCGCTAAATCCCTATTCTGTGCAGACAGGATCAAATGGGTATATAGGACTCAGCTGCCACAATAGGCTCAGTTCTTCTGTCAGCATTTCCAATGTATTTGTATGTTGATCAGTCCAGTCCCATGACTTCCCTTTCCTGTGTAAATTATACAAAGGATGAGTGATAATTTAAAAAAATAGGAATGTGTTTGTACCAGTCGCTCAGAGTTCTCAAGACTTGCCATAATTCTTTCACATTAGAGAGGTATTGTCCTTGTTCTATCTGCTGTGGTGTTGTGGTGGTTTGGGCTGGGTGCCCTCTGCTGCATGGCACACTTCCTGTGTCCAGGAGTCCAGCCCAGTGGGTGGACACAGGAAAACCGTGTATCTCCTACCACAATCCCCTGCACCGCTATAAGACCTTGCGTGGGGTCCGCCTCTTGCTTTTTCTTCCTCGCCGCCGCCCGGTAACTGGGGGAGACGTCTCCCGGCCTTGGGCCTGGCTAGGCCCAAGGCCAGGGGGATGGGCGGTCTCAGGCCTGGCCAGCTGAGACTAGCCTAGCAGTGGGGGGGGGGGAAGAACGAGCCCTGGGGGTCTTGGGCCCACCCTCAGGTGGGGATGGGGTTCATCCGGGTGTGTGTTGCGGTTACTTCTCTGACTGTTTCTGGTTTCTTTTGTGCACCTTCACTTCTTCTATTTAAACTTTTCCATCACTTTTGCAATCCGTTTGTCGGAGTCGTCATTTTGCCCGTGGTGGGGAGGGTGGCTATCTCAACCCACTACATTTTTTGGCGCGCCGACGTGGGGCTGGTTGGTGTGGCGACCTGCAGATCGGATTGCAAATGATGGATAGTTTAAATTTAGTTCTGGGCGTCGGTTTTCGGTTTGGGAAGGTCGGGGGGCTCAAGCTTTGCTGCCGGGGCGATCGTGTGGGTTCTTGTGGATTGCAGGGGGACACCTGGTGTGTCGGGGGTTGCCGCTTAAGAACGCGGGACCTGCCCCTCCCCCACCCTTTCCTCTCCGCGGGCGGTGGAAGCGGCGGGGGTGAGGCGGGGGAGGGGCAGCGGCGAGCAGGTCAGATGAGGTCCGTCTCGCTGCAAGGATGGAGCCAGCCGCAGCGGGCGGGCGGGCGAGATAGCCCCCGAGACCCAGGAGGGGCGAACGGGGACCCCAGCTGGAAAGCCGTTTTCAAAGGCTCTGAGAACGCGCTTGTGGCTTTCGCTGGGGAAGCTGTTGGAGTGCCCGAGGGGTGGAGGTGATTTTGATCCTGTACCGCGGCGGTAGAGGCGGCCGGGCTCTGCTGTGTGCTGAGTGGCCGCGGTAGCGGACGCCGGCCGGCGCTCGGGCTGCAGTGGGCTTGGCTCTAATCTCCCCCATGTTTTTCGGACAGTACCGAAAAATGGCGCCGAGCACCTGGCTCCGCCTCCCTGCCTCTCAGTTGGGCTGCGGTGCAGCCCCTCCCTCTTCCGGGGGTGTGCAGCCGGACATTGCTACGCCTCGGTACGTGAACGCCCGGTGTGGGGGGCGAAGTACCCTGATAGGCGTTTGGGTAGCCTGGACCGCGGTCGGAGGCGGTCGGTTTGCGGCACCCTGGGGATCGGAAAAGCAGTCGTGGAGCCGGATTGTTCCGACTGGCTTGCCCCAGGGGTGGAGATATGCCGCTGAGCAAAACGTGAGCAAGAAGAAGAGCTTGGCTGAGAGGTTGTGAGGCTTTTCCAGGTGGCCAGGATGTCCAACGGATCCATGGAGAACCTGCACTGCAGAAGAGTGAACTCTGCATCGCTGGGAGGTTCCACTGGATGAGAGAGGAAGAACTGGACTGGACTGATGCTTGAGCCTGAGAGAGACTGTTTGGACGCCCAGAAGAAGATATGGACCCTGCCGGACGCGTCATCAGGGATTTCTAATATGATGATGTGTTTGGGTGCAGGGGTTGTGGTATGAGATAAGGGGTGGCGTGTGGTGGTTTGGGCTGGGTGCCCTCTGCTGCATGGCACACTTCCTGTGTCCAGGAGTCCAGCCCAGTGGGTGGACACAGGAAAACCGTGTATCTCCTACCACAATCCCCTGCACCGCTATAAGACCTTGCGTGGGGTCCGCCTCTTGCTTTTTCTTCCCTCGCCGCCGCCCGGTAACTGGGGGAGACGTCTCCCGGCCTTGGGCCTGGCTAGGCCCAAGGCCAGGGGGATGGGCGGTCTCAGGCCTGGCCAGCTGAGACTAGCCTAGCAGTGGGGGGGGAAGAACGAGCCCTGGGGTCTTGGGCCCACCCTCAGGTGGGGATGGGGTTCATCCGGGTGTGTGTTGCGGTTACTTCTCTGACTGTTTCTGGTTTCTTTTGTGCACCTTCACTTCTTCTATTTAAACTTTTCCATCACTTTTGCAATCCGTTTGTCGGAGTCGTCATTTTGCCCGTGGTGGGGAGGGTGGCTATCTCAACCCACTACAGGTGTGTATATATATATAATTATATATACACATACACACACATATATATATGGAGGCAGCTCCTTTAAGTCACCAGACTCCCAGGAGTTTAAGTTCCCATGCAGGCTGCTAGCATTTAGATTGGAGGAACATCAAATCCTAGTTCTGTTAATTTCTCTTGGATATGTTCCATGGCAGACTCAACCTCCTGCTGGTTTTCTCCTCATATCAGTATATCATATACATATATATATATTTATATACATACACTTGAAGTAGCATAGGAATTTCTGCTAACACCTTTTCTAACGAATTATGTGCAATGGTAGGAGAATAGAATAGAATAGAATAGAATAGAATAGAATAGAATAGAATAGAATAGAATAGAATAGAATAGAATAGAATAGAATAGAATAGAATTACCAAGGTTGGAAGAGACCTTGAAGATCATCGAGTCCAACCTGTAACCACAATCTCACAACTAGACCATGGCACCAAGTGCCACATCCAGTCCCCTCCTGAACGCCTCCAGGGACGGAGACTCAACCACCTCCCGGGCAGCCCATTCCAATGATGAATCACTCTCTCGGTGAAGAACTTTCTCCTCACCTCGAGCCTAAACTTCCCCTGGTGCAGCTTGAGACTGTGTCCCCTTGTTCTGGTGCTGGTTGCTAGGGAGAAGAGGCCAACCCCTTCCTGGCTACAACCACCTTTCAGGTAGTTGTAGAGAGCAATGAGGTCGCCCCTGAGCCTCCTCTTCTCCAGGCTAAACAGCCCCAGCTCCCTCAGCCTCTCCTCATAGGGCTTGTGCTCAAGGCCTCTCACCAGCCTTGTTGCCCTTCTCTGGACACGTTCAAGTGTCTCAATGTCCTTCTTAAACTGAGGGGCCCAGAACTGGACACAGTACTCAAGGTGCGGCCTAACCAAAGCAGAGTACAGGGGCAGAATGACCTCCCTGCTCCTGCTGGCCATACTATTCCTAATGCAGGCCAGGATGCGGTTGGCCCTCTTGGCTGCCTGGGCACACTGCTGGCTCATGTTCAGCCTACCATCAACCAGCACCCCCAGGTCCCTCTCTGCCTGGCTGCTCTCCAGCCACTCTGACCCCAGCCTGTAGCGCTGCCTGGGGTTGTTGTGGCCAATGTGCAGAACCCGGCACTTGGATGTGTTCAATCTCATGCCATTGGACTCTGCCCATCTGTCCAGCCTGTCGAGGTCTCTCTGCAAAGCCTCTCTGCCCTCCAGCAGATCAACTCCTGCCCCCAGCTTGGTGTCATCTGCAAATTTACTGATGATGGACTCAATGCCCTCATCCAGATCATCAATAAAGATGTTGAAAAGCATGGGGCCCAGCATTGATCCCTGGGGCACACCACTAGTGACAGGCCGCCAGCTGGATGTGGCACCATTCACCACCACTCTCTGGGCTTGGCCCTCCAGCCAGTTCCTAACCCAACGCAGTGTGCTCCTGTCCAAGCCATGGGCTGCCAGCTTGGCCAGGAGTTTGCTGTGGGGGACGGTGTCAAAGGCCTTGCTGAGGTCCAGGTAGACCACATCCACAGGCCTCCCCACATCCACCAGGCGGGTCACCTGATCATAGAAGGAGATCAGGTTGGTCAGGCAGGACCTGCCCCTCCTAAATCCATGCTGGCTAGGCCTGAGCCCCTGGCCATCCTGTAAGTGCTGTGTGATCGCACTCGAGATGACCCGTTCCATAATCTCCTCGACAGGCTGGACAGATGGGCAGAGTCCAATGGCATGAGATTGAACACATCCAAGTGCCGGGTTCTGCACATTGGCTACAACAACCCCAGGCAGCGCTACAGGCTGGGGTCAGAGTGGCTGGAGAGCAGCCAGGCAGAGAGGGACCTGGGGGTGCTGGTTGATGGTAGGCTGAACATGAGCCAGCAGTGTGCCCAGGCAGCCAAGAGGGCCAACCGCATCCTGGCCTGCATTAGGAATAGTATGGCCAGCAGGAGCAGGGAGGTCATTGTGCCCCTGTACTCTGCTTTGGTTAGGCCGCACCTTGAGTACTGTGTCCAGTTCTGGGCCCCTCAGTTTAAGAAGGACATTGAGACACTTGAACGTGTCCAGAGAAGGGCAACAAGGCTGGTGAGAGGCCTTGAGCACAAGCCCTATGAGGAGAGGCTGAGGGAGCTGGGGCTGTTTAGCCTGGAGAAGAGGAGGCTCAGGGGCGACCTCATTGCTCTCTACAACTACCTGAAAGGTGGTTGTAGCCAGGAAGGGGTTGGCCTCTTCTCCCTAGCAACCAGCACCAGAACAAGGGGACACAGTCTCAAGCTGCACCAGGGGAAGTTTAGGCTGGAGGTGAGGAGAAAGTTCTTCACCGAGAGAGTGATTCATCATTGGAATGGGCTGCCCGGGGAGGTGGTTGAGTCTCCGTCCCTGGAGGCGTTCAGGAGGGGACTGGATGTGGCACTTGGTGCCATGGTCTAGTTGATGAGATTGTGGTTACAGGTTGGACTCGATGATCTTCAAGGTCTCTTCCAACCTTGGTAATTCTATTCTATTCTATTCTATTCTATTCTATTCTATTCTATTCTATTCTATTCTATTCTATTCTATTCTCCTACCATTGCACATAATTCGTTAGAAAAGGTGTTAGCAGAAATTCCTATGCTACTTCAAGTGTATGTATATAAATATATATATATGTATATGATATACTGATATGAGGAGAAAACCAGCAGGAGGTTGAGTCTGCCATGGAACATATCCAAGAGAAATTAACAGAACTAGGATTTGATGTTCCTCCAATCTAAATGCTAGCAGCCTGCATGGGAACTTAAACTCCTGGGAGTCTGGTGACTTAAAGGAGCTGCCTCCATATATATATGTGTGTGTATGTGTATATATAATTATATATATATACACACCTGTAGTGGGTTGAGATAGCCACCCTCCCCCACCACGGGCAAAATGACGACTCCGACAAACGGATTGCAAAAGTGATGGAAAAGTTTAAATAGAAGAAGTGAAGGTGCACAAAAGAAACCAGAAACAGTCAGAGAAGTAACCGCAACACACACCCGGATGAACCCCATCCCCACCTGAGGGTGGGCCCAAGACCCCCAGGGCTCGTTCTTCCCCCCCACTGCTAGGCTAGTCTCAGCTGGCCAGGCCTGAGACCGCCCATCCCCCTGGCCTTGGGCCTAGCCAGGCCCAAGGCCGGGAGACGTCTCTCCCAGTTACCGGGCGGCGGCGAGGGAAGAAAAAGCAAGAGGCGGACCCCCACGAAGGTCTTATAGCGGTGCAGGGATTGTGGTAGGAGATACACGGTTTTCCTGTGTCCACCCACTGGGCTGGACTCCTGGACACAGGAAGTGTGCCATGCAGCAGAGGGCACCAGCCCAAACCACCACACGCCACCCCTTATCTCATACCACAACCCCTGCACCCAAACACATCATCATATTAGAAATCCCTGATGACGCGTCCGGCAGGGTCCATATCTTCTTCTGGGCGTCCAAACAGTCTCTCTCAGGCTCAAGCATCAGTCCAGTCCAGTTCTTCCTCTCTCATCCAGTGGAACCTCCCCAGCGATGCAGAGTTCACTCTTCTGCAGTGCAGGTTCTCCATGGATCCGTTGGACATCCTGGCCACCTGGAAAAGCCTCACAACCTCTCAGCCAAGCTCTTCTTCTTGCTCACGCTTTGCTCAGCGGCATATCTCCACCCCTGGGGCAAGCCAGTCGGAACAATCCGGCTCCACGACTGCTTTTCCGATCCCCAGGGTGCCGCAAACCGACCGCCTCCGACCGCGGTCCAGGCTACCCAAACGCCTATCAGGTACTTCGCCCCCACACCGGGCGTTCACGTACCGAGGCGTAGCAATGTCCGGCTGCACACCCCCGGAAGAGGGAGGCTGCACCGCAGCCCAACTGAGAGGCAGGGAGGCGGAGCCAGGTGCTCGGCGCCATTTTTCGGTACTGTCCGAAAAACATGGGGGAGATTAGAGCCAAGCCCACTGCAGCCCGAGCGCCGGCCGGCGTCCGCTACCGCGGCCACCAGCACACAGCAGAGCCCGGCCGCCTCTACCGCCGCGTACAGGATCAAAATCACCTCCACCCCTCGGGCACTCCAACAGCTTCCCCAGCGAAAGCCACAAGCGCGTTCTCAGAGCCTTTGAAAACGGCTTTCCAGCTGGGGTCCCCGTTCGCCCCCTCCTGGGTCTCGGGGCTATCTCGCCCGCCCGCCCGCTGCGGCTGGCTCCATCCTTGCAGCGAGACGGACCTCATCTGACCTGCTCGCCGCTGCCCCTCCCCCGCCTCACCCCCGCCGCTTCCACCGCCCGCGGAGAGGAAAGGGTGGGGGGAGGGGCAGGTCCCGCGTTCTTAAGCGGCAACCCCCGACACACCAGGTGTCCCCCTGCAATCCACAAGAACCCACACGATCGCCCCGGCAGCAAAGCTTGAGCCCCCCGACCTTCCCAAACCGAAACCGACGCCCAGAACTAAATTTAAACTATCCATCATTTGCAATCCGATCTGCAGGTCGCCACACCAACCAGCCCCACGTCGGCGCGCCAAAAATGTAGTGGGTTGAGATAGCCACCCTCCCCACCACGGGCAAAATGACGACTCCGACAAACGGATTGCAAAAGTGATGGAAAAGTTTAAATAGAAGAAGTGAAGGTGCACAAAAGAAACCAGAAACAGTCAGAGAAGTAACCGCAACACACACCCGGATGAACCCCATCCCCACCTGAGGGTGGGCCCAAGACCCCAGGGCTCGTTCTTCCCCCCCCACTGCTAGGCTAGTCTCAGCTGGCCAGGCCTGAGACCGCCCATTTCTGGCCTTGGGCCTAGCCAGGCCCAAGGCCGGGAGACGTCTCCCCCAGTTACCGGGCGGCGGCGAGGGAAGAAAAAGCAAGAGGCGGACCCCACGCAAGGTCTTATAGCGGTGCAGGGGATTGTGGTAGGAGATACACGGTTTTCCTGTGTCCACCCACTGGGCTGGACTCCTGGACACAGGAAGTGTGCCATGCAGCAGAGGGCACCCAGCCCAAACCACCACAACACCACAGCAGATAGAACAAGGACAATACCTCTCTAATGTGAAAGAATTATGGCAAGTCTTGAGAACTCTGAGCGACTGGTACAAACACATTCCTATTTTTTAAATTATCACTCATCCTTTGTATAATTTACACAGGAAAGGGAAGTCATGGGACTGGACTGATCAACATACAAATACATTGGAAATGCTGACAGAAGAACTGAGCCTATTGTGGCAGCTGAGTCCTATATACCCATTTGATCCTGTCTGCACAGAATAGGGATTTAGCGAACACAATTCCCACTGTAATATGTGGCAAGCAGAACCAAGAAGAACAATTTGAATTCAATTCCCACTGCTTCAATAATAACAAAATCAGGTATTCAGACCTGGAAAGGGGATTATTATCCCTAGTATGAGCAATAAAATGAGAGGAGCACGTAAGGAAAGGAGAGGGTGTTACAATTCAGAGGTCTTTCCGCCTATTAGATATGATTCGAGAGGGGCAGCGCCACCTGCAGGTATTGATCAGAAACCCATACGTCAGATTGCTCCTGACGAGCGGCCGCTCTGATTCAGCGTTGGGCGGGGGCAAGACTGATGCAGTTTAAAATCCACTTCAGTGAAGTCACCGAGTCAAAAGATTACAGAGTGAAGGATTGTGCCAGAAAACCTTCCTAAAGTGGCAAGAGTACGAAGGCAAAAGCGCAAGGAGAGTATGCCCCATCTCCCACCTCCGAGTGTGGGAAGATGAGTTCCCGGTGTGCCGCAGCTCTGACTCACCGTGGGCGGGAACAAGAGTGACAGCTGCCAACACGCTCTCGGACCAGAGCAGTCACTAGGGAGCGCAGCGACCAGGCCTGGCTACCTGGACTTGGTGCTGCAGAAAGCTCTGGTGCACCAGTTGGCTTGGCAGCTCGTGCAGGCAGGACATGCAGGGCATGCAACTCAACTACGGGTCATCACCCTCCTAGAACAGGACCTAGCTATGGTTTCCACTCGTCTTAAGGAATGTAATGGCCTATTTGGAGTTCGCACACAAGCTGTCCAAGTCTCTGGCTGCAGGGAGAAAACACCTCTGTGTGGTGTGACCAGGCAAAGACCTGTGCAGCCTGGCAGCAGAGCTGAAACAGGAAGTGGCAGAGCTGAAAGAGGAAGTGGCAGAGCTGAAAGAGGAAGTGGAAAGGTTAAGGAGTGTGAAAGGGTAGAGCCACACCCCACCATTTCTGAAGCAAGGAGAAGAGAGAGAGGCTCCACAAGAAGCAGAGGATCCCTTACCCTCTTTGAACCAGGCAGAAGGAGGGGATCTAAGAGACGGGATGGGGATGGGAGATGGAAACTCCTGCTAAGGGAGTCAGGCAAATTCCCTCCCAGCCTCTCTCACCTTCCCAGTTGCCCTTAGGCAACAGATATGGGGCTGTGAAACTTAAGGACAGGAAAATGAGGATGTAGATGAAGGTCTATCCGGGGAGCTGCCTAGGGTGAGTCAGTCAGCCCCAGGTATGGTAATTGCCAAAGGTGATTCCCTTCTAAAGGGGACAAAGGGCCAAATTTGCCAACCAGACCCATCCCACAGGGAATTCTGCTGCTTCCCTAGGGCCTGACTTAGAATCATTACTAGGAAACTCCTTGGTCTTGTACAGTCCTCTTACTATTATCTATTACTGTTTATGCAGTTTGGCAGTGAGCAGGTGGCAGAGAGAAGTCCAAAAGTGATCGAAAGTGACATCAGTGCACTAGAGTGATTAGTTGAAGGATCCAGGAGCACAGGTAGCACGTTCCTCAATCCCTTCAGTAGCAGGGAAGAATGCTGAGAGAAACAGGAAAATAAACCTGACTAACACATGATTCAAAGGCTGGTGTCACTGGTCAAATTCTGGGTTTTTTAGATCATGGGGAAGCTAACATATCACTGCACCTGCTTGTAACAGATGCTGTCCAGCTATCCCAAAGACAAAGAATTCTTGCTAATCATTTGGCAGAGCTCATCAAGAGGGCTTTAAACCAGATTCAAAGGGAAAGGGCATAAAAACAAGCTCAACAGAGATGAGCCTAGAGGTGGCTTGCCAGTGTTGGGGGTGATATCAATGGCGCATCTCAAGTGCATCTGCCAGTGCACACAGCATGGGCAACAAACAGGAGGAGCTAGAAAACATTGTGCAGCAGGATACCTATGACATAGTCTCCATCACAGAAACATGTTAGGACAACTCATGACTGCAGTGCTGCAATAGAAGGCTATGAGCTCTTCAGAAGGGACAGACAAGGGAGGAGAGTTGGGAGTGTGACTCTGCATATTCAGGAGTGTTTCAGTTGTATAGAGCTCAACAACTGTGATAAGGTCAAACCCTTATAGGAAAGAACTCCTAAAGTCAGGCTTCCCAGACAGATTGTGGAGTTAGTCTCCTTCTCTGGATACTTTCAAAACTCACCTGTGTGAGATGTGTCCCTGTGTGGCCTGCTTTGGCAGGATGGTTGGACCTGATGATTTCTGGAGATCCCTTCCAACCCCTAACACTCTCATTCTGTGAAACTCAGAGGAGCAGGTTGTCCCCATATGCTGTAAGACAAACTGGTGGGGAAGATAACAGACCTGGTTGAACTAAGAGCTTTTGCTGAGAGTCAGGGGGAAAAAAGGAACTGATGGTCTTTGGAAGACAGTTCAGACAGCTCAAGAGAAGTACAGACAAAATATTAGAAAGGCAGAAGTCCAGCTAGAACTCAATCTGGTCACTATTGTAAGAGATAATGAAAAAGCTCTTTACAAGAGACAGCAGTTAGCAACCTACTATGTCATCTGGGCACTCACAATTTTATGGAGTCAGATGGGATCCACCTGAGAGTTTTGAGGGTCCTGGCAGAGGAGCTTGCCAGGCCATTCTTCATCATCTATCATCTGGTTAACAGGGGAGGTCCCAAATGAGTGAAGGTTTGCCAGTGTGACAGTCATCTACGACAAAGACCAGAAGGAGGATCCAGCAAAGTACACGCCTGTCAGTCTAACCTTGGTATCAGGGAAGATTGTGGAACAGTTCATTTTGAGTGTATTTACAAGGTGTGTGCCAGACAACCATGGAATCAGGCTCAGCCACATAGGTTCATGAAAGACAGGTCCTGCTTGACCAACCATATCTATTTCTGTGACCCAGGTGAACCACCCAAAGGATGAGTGAGAGGCTGTGGATGTTATCTACCTGGATTTCAGTAAAGCCTGTCTCCCACAGCATTCTCTGAGAGAAGCTGGTGGGTCATGGTTTAGACAGGTGTACTCTTTGCTGGGTAGAAAACTGGCTGTTCAGCTGTCTCATCCCACTTGGTAGATAGTGAGGGAGGTGAGTCTTTGTAATGCCCAGAACAGGATATCTGCAACAGAGGTAAAAGTTGTGACAATGACTTTGAGGAACAATACAAAAGTCAAATGCCTTGTCCCATTCAGTGGAGAATGAGGACTATCCCTGCTTATCAGGGACTAAAACAGTTGCAGAGTGAAGATGGTGACCCAGAGGAAAAATACAGAACCATTTATTGTTTTATTTCACAGTATCACAGTATCACAGTATTACCAAGGTTGGAAGAGACCTCGAAGATCATCAAGTCCAACCTGTAACCACAAACCTCATGACTAGACCATGGCACCTAGTGCCACATCCAGTCCCCTCTTGAACACCTCCAGGGACAGCGACTCCACCACCTCCCCGCGCAGCCCATTCCAATGACGAATCATTCTTTCGGTGAAGAACTTTCTCCTTACCTCGAGCCTAAACTTCCCCTGTTGCAGCTTGAGACTGTATCCCCTCGTTCTGGTGCTGGTTGCTAGGGAGAAGAGGCCAACCCCTTCCTGGCTACAACCACCTTTCAGGTAGTTGTAGAGAGCAATGAGGTCGCCCCTGAGCCTCCTCTTCTCCAGGCTAAACAGCCCCAGCTCCCTCAGCCTCTCCTCATAGAGCTTGTGCTCAAGGCCTCTCACCAGCCTTGTTGCCCTTCTCTGGACACGTTCAAGTGTCTAGATGTCCTTCTTAAATTGAGGGGCCCAGAACTGGACACAGTACTCAAGGTGCAGCCTAACCAAAGCAGAGTACAGGGGCACAATGACCTCCCTGCTCCTGCTGGCCACACCATTCCTAATGCAGGCCAGGATGCGGTTGGCTTTCTTGGCCACCTGGACACACTGCTGGCTCATGTTCAGGCGGCTGTCAATCAGCACCCCCAGGTCCCTCTCTGTCCAGCTTCTCTCCGGCCACTCCGGCCCCAGCCTGTAGCTCTGCATGGGGTTGTTGTGGCCAAAGTGCAGCACCCAGCACTTGGACTTGTTGAATTCCATCCCATTGGACTCCGCCCATCTGTCCAGCCAATCGAGGTCCCTCTGCAGAGCCCTTCTGCCCTCTAACTGACCAACATCTGCTCCTAACTTGGTGTCATCTGCAAATTTGCTGATGACTGTCTCAATGCCCTCATCCAGATCGTCAATGAAGACATTGAAGAGGATGGGGCCCAGCACTGATCCCTGGGGGACGCCACTGGTGACTGGCCTCCAGCTGGAGGTGGCACCATTCACCACCACTCTCTGGGCTCGGCCCTCCAGCCAGTTCCCAACCCAGCGCAGAGTGTTACTGTCCAAGCCACGAGCTGACAGCTTAGGCAGCAGTTTGCTGTGGGGGAGGGTGTCAAAGGCCTTGCTGAAGTCCGGGTAGACCACATCCACAGCCCTCCCCACATCCACCAGGCGGGTCACCTGATCATAGAAGGAGATCAGGTTGGAGAGGCAGGACCTGCCCTTCCTAAATCCATGCTGGCTGGACCTGAGCCCTTGGCCATCCTGCAGGCGCGCAGTTATTGCCACCAGGATAATCTGCTCCATCATTTTCCCTGGCACTGAGGTTAGGCTGACCGGCCTATAGTTTCTGGGTTCCTCCATCTGACCCTTCTTGTGGATGGGGACCACATTGGCCAGTTTCCAGTCATCTGGGACCTCTCCAGTGAGCCAGGACTGGAGGAAAATGATGGAGAGCGGCTTGGCCAGCTCACCTACCAGCTCTCTCAGGACCCTAGGATGGATCCCATCTGGCCCCATGGACTTGTGAGTGTCCAAGTGGCTCAGCAGGTCCCAAACTAATTCCTCATGGACTTTCGGGGCATTACACTACTCCATTACCGCATCACCCAGCTCAGGAGGCCACTTGTCCTGAACTCCTCCTACCCTTCTTTTAAAACTTGGGGCAAAGAAGGTGTTCAGGACCTCAGCCTTTTCCTCGTCTTTAGTCACCGTGCTCCCCTCCAGGTCCAATAGGGAGTGCAGGTTCTTCCTGCCCTTCTTTTTGGCATTAACGTATTTGTAAAAATGCTTTTTGTTATCTTTCGCAGACGTGGCCCGCTTCAGTTCCAACTGGGCCTGTGCCTCTCTAATTTTTTTTCCTACATAATCTAACAACTTCCTTAAACATACCTCGAGAAGCCTTCCCCTCCTTCCAAAGGTGATACAGCCTCTTTTTTTCCCTTAGTTCCTCCAGGTGCTGCTTGCTCATCCAGGCCTGTCACCTTCCCCACCAGCTCATCTTTCGGCACATGGGAACTGCCAGTTCCTGTGTCCTCAAGAGCTCCTGTTTAAAATAGATCCAACCCTCCTGGACCCCTTGGTTCTTGAGGGCTGATACCCAGGGAATTTTGCAGATAAGTTTCCTAAACAGGCTGAAGTTCACCCTCCGGAAGTCCAAGGTGAAGGTTCTGTTGGTGCTCCTCCCTATCTCCCTGTATATTGAAAAATTCACCATCTCATGGTCGCTGCACCCCAGGCAGCCTCCCACGGTCACTTCTCCTACCAGCCCTTCTCTATTGGAGAACAGCAGGTCAAGCAGAGCTTGACCCCTGGTAGGCTCACTCAACAGCTGCATCAGGAAGTTGTCCTCCATGCGCTCCAGGAACCTTCTGGACTGCCTTCTCTGTTGAATTAAGTTCCCAGCAGATATCTGGCAGGTTAAAGTCACCCACAAGGACAACATCTGATGACCTTGAGACAGCCTCCAGTTGCTTATAGAATGTTTCATCTGCCTCCTCATCCTGGTTGGGTGGTCTATAACAGACTCCAACCAGGGTATCAGTTTTGTTGGTCTGCCCCCTGATTTTAAGCCACATGCTCGCAATCCTTTCGTTTTCCACCTCAAGTTGTGTGGCAGAGAGTGACTCCCTGATATACAGAGCCACCCCTCCTCCTCTTCTCCCTTGCCTGTCCCTCCTGAAGAGCCTGTAACCCCCCAGTGCAGCACTCCAATTGTGTGTATCATCCCACCATGTTTCTGAGATGGCAACTATATCATAGTCACCCTGGTGGACCAGGGCTTCCAGCTCCTCTTGCTTATTGCCCATGCTGCGTGCATTGGTGTACATGCACTTCAGCTGGGCTCTCGACTTCTCTATTGACCCTAGTCTGTGCCCCACTCCTTCATCTGCAGAGGGACTGACTTCCTCACCCACCCCCTTCAGGCCTAGTTTAAAGCCCTCTTAATGAGCCCTGCCAACTCAAGTGCTAGGATTCTCTTACCTTTTCTAGATAACTGCACCCCATCAGGTCCCAGCAGGTCGGGTGCAGTAAAAGTTGCCCCTTGATTAAAGAACCCAAAATTCCATTGCTGGCACCATCCCTTGAGCCAATTGTTGATGGCATGGGTTCTCCTGTTCCTCTCAGTGTACACCCCTGCCACTGAGGGAACTGAGCAGAGCACCACTTGAGCTCCTGCCCCTTCAATCAATTGTCCAAGGGCCTTGAACTCCTTTTTAATTGCCCTAGTGCCCTTCTTGTCAATTTCATCACTCCCCGCTTGTATTACCAGCAGAGGGTAATAGTCAGAGGGGTGGATTAACTTAGGGATTCTCCTTACAATGTCCCTGACCTGTGCCCCGGGTAGGGAGCAGACCTCCCTGTGGGATGGGTCAGGATGGCATATGGGTCCCTCTGTACCCCCCAGGGGAGAGTCCCCAACAACTATAACCCTTCTCCTTTTCTTTGTGGAGCTGGTCGTTATAGCTGGTGGGGACCGCTTGTCCTTAGCCTTAGGCTCCTGCCCAGATGGCTGCTCCTCAGCCCTCTCATCCCCACCGCCCTTGGCCTGCAGGGCCCCGTACTTATTATGCAAGGGCAGCGGAGGAGGAGGGGAGGTCAGGGATGGACTTCCCTTGCCACCCCTGGCAGGGACTTGTATCCATCCCTCCCCGTTTCCAGGGACACTTCCCTCAGCAGCAGGGGAGATCTGCAGCGCCTTCTCCCACATGTCTAGTTCCTTTTCGCTTTCCCTTATTGACCTCAGCCTAGATACTTCCTCCTTCAGCTCAGCCACTTCATCCTTCAGCTCCGCCACCAGAGTAAGGAGAAAGTTCACCTGCTCACACCTGACACAGGTGGTCTCTCCTTCCCCCTCCATTCCAAGTGCCAAGCTCAAGCACTCACTGCAGCTGGCAGCCTGGACTTCTGCATGCTGATATAGCAAGTCAGTCTGGGTAGATGCTGTTTTTCTACCCTTTGTCCTAGTGACAACCATGGTTGACTGTTTGATTGAAAAAAGAAAAAGAAAAGAAAAAAAAAAATTTTTTTTTTTTTTTTGCGGGCAGCAGGAAGGCTGGCTATCGAGCCAAAATGGCGGCGTGCGCACAGCCCGGGCAGGATTTAAACCTCCCGCGGCTGACGCCCCGCCCCCATTCCCGAGCTCGCTCACGAGAGCACGATCCCGCCAGACCCGCCTGCTAGCCCCCGAGCTCTCCCGACCCGCAAAGCCCCGAAATGAAAGCGAAACCAGGCAGAAAGCTCACAGATTCCGGGAGGGTGATCCCTGAGTGCCGGCTCCTGTCGGCTATTGAGCCAAAATGGCTCGATAACAGCTATCAACAAATATTGTGGATAAAGGCACATTGGCATAAGAGTTATTTCCTTATCAACTACTTTAGAGCAAACTAGGTGATATCTGTCAAGAAAAAAATATAAAAGATGAAAACAGAAGAAAAGAGAAAAGAGAGGGGTTAGGGAGAGAGAGAGAGACATTGGGATATTTTACCACCCTTGGATCCAGCATAATCTTGAGTCTCAGTCTTGATCTGTAGTAAAGTGATTTCCCCCTCTTCTTAGCACTGGTGAGGCCACACCTAAAGTATGGTGTTTAGTTTTAGTGCCCTCACTACAAGTAGGATATTGAGTTGCTGGTGTGGGTCCAGATAAGGGCAACAAAGATGGTAAAGGGTCTAGAGAACAGGTCTTACGAGGAGCAGGTGAGAGAACCAAGACTGTTTAGTACAGAGAAGAGAAGGTTTTGGGGAAATTTTTGCTTTCTACATCTACTTGAAAGAAGGTTGTTAGGAGGTGGGGCTAGATCTCTTCTTCCAATTATCTAGTGATAAGACAAGAGAAAATGAATTTACGTTGCACCAGGGGAGGTGTAGATTAGATATTATTAGGTTTAGATTAGATTTTATTAGGTTTAGATATTATGGAGAAAAAAATTTTTACTCAAAGAGTGGTCAAGTGGAATAGGTTGCCCAGGGAAGTCGATGAGATACTGTCCTGAATGGACATAAAAGCATCAAAATTCTTTGAACCAGACAATGAGGCAGAAGCTAGTAGATCTGGTCCTTTAGGCTTGCTTGAACATGTTTCAGAGCCAGAATGAGCCAGGTGGGCGTACTTTTGGCCACAGTTGGACAGAAGGCTTTCTATAGGTTGCAATATCAGGGTTTTATCCCCAGATCTGTGTTGCTACTGGCCATTATTATCTCGGGAAATCTACAAGTACCAGCCCAAAGGGCCAGAGCATTGTCTTGCAATTGTCCACGCTCTGGAAGGAACCACAAGCTTCACTTGGAAGCTGAATGGTGTTTCAGTGTACCCAGACAAGACAGCAAAGACCCCTCTCTATTTTCAGCATTGTAAAGCCCAGAGGACAGACACGTGTCTTGCCGGGCCGAGAGGCGAAACTCTAGAGGAGCTGAGTCCCCGGGACAGTTTCGTTTGACCGGAGCAAGGAGCAAGAGCTGCTGCAAAAAGGATTACAGCTGAGGAACCTCCTCTCTACAAAGCTTTTATCTACAAATCCTTCGGGAGCAAATCCTGCCTCAGCAATAAGCTGCAGACACCAACAGAAAGTGAAACTCTGCTCCTGCATCTCCCACATGGTCAACGCCATTTTGGTTTTGTGTAGATCTTAACATGTGCCACGAGGTATCAGGATCAGTCAGTAATTACAATATCTGATTTTTATAAGCATCTATTGAAGGTCTGTTGCCCTGGGCAATTCTGGAGTTCACCCCCCTCCCTGTTGTGGGTAATCGCCGGCTTCATTGCCAAGGTTCCTTTTCTTTACAATTTAAAGTGCTGTTTGTTGTTTCTGGATTTTGTACATATTGTTTAAATTGTCACTTGTTCCTGCTGGTGAGGTATCTGTTCCACAACCGAACATCCCAAACCTGCAAATAGGTTTTCTTTAATATTTTTTGTGGGATTTTTGTGATTAATAAGGTTATTAATATTTTTATTAATCGCTGTGCTTATTGAATATTAAGATATCCTTTTTATAGACTACAACAGATACCATCTCTTGAGGTGTTCATAAAATGTGTAGACATGGTACTTCAGAACATGGTGTTGGGTTGCCAACTGGGCATAATGATCTTAGAGGTCTTTTCCAGCCTTTATGATTCTAAGAGATCTTTATGTTATATCTGAAAATGAAAATCCATAAAGCTGGCCTGCCAAACAGTTGAAGGAAGGAGTCAGCTAAAATTAAGCCAGGCTAAAACAATGTGTGCATCTTCAAAATAGATTTCAAAGGCTATAGTGCCTGAGCAAAGACTTTTGACTAATTGCAATTTTCATATTAAAGTTCACAGCTCTCAGTATGATAATGAGCCAAATGGAGTATATGCTAAACATATATGTTACTCAACTCTCTGAGGGGCAAGACTGTGTTTAGCAGAGATGAGAACAGTCAACTTAGTAGGAATTCCTAGCGGTCTTCATGGCATTTCTGAGTTTTGTAAACTTCCAGACACTCCTTAAAGTTATTCTGCTGTTTGTTATTTACTAGTTATCTCATTATGAGAACATCACTAAAATTATGGACAATGAAAAACACCAGAGTGGAATTTTTACATCCAGTTTGGGATGCCAGTGAATTGCATAAGAAAGGTAGATTTTTGTCACATTCTAGAAATATTTCTTATCAGTTCATGGTGGCAGTTAGTTAGAGCTGAGGTAAACTTCAAACTGTGATAAAATGGCATGCAAGAAGCACAGAAAAGGTAAGAGGAGAAAAAGGAACTATCTAGTGCACAGAATCTGACAAAGAACATGGAGTGTTTTTGTATTTTTCCTTACATACCACAAGATGGCATCAATTAGTTTTTACTGGCTATTCATTGTCAACTGAAGAATTTTGTAGTCTACAGGTGTGGGGAATGCATTAAAAAGGGGAACAAGATCTGTGCGTTTTTCTGATAAAATGCAAAGCTCTCAAAATAGGTCCTACATTTAACGGTTTTACTATTAAGAAAATTATTAGTTAAACAAACTACTTGTAGATCTCTGGATCTATATTGCTTCCAAAAAATGTGAGCACAAGGTATCTGATGTTATAACTTACCAGGTTTATACTGCTTGTTATCAGTACTGCCATAAGGGATATGCTAATGGATATGGCTACACATTCAAATGAAACTTGGGAACAGAAAGTATTGCTGTATCATCATGCTGCACAGGAAATTCACCATTTTTTAAAATAAAGGGGCTTCAGCTAGAGAGTTCGAATTCAGCTCCAGATTTCCAGAGCAGTGTAAATGATTTTACTCCAAATTTTATATTAAAAACCAACCAAACAGTTTCTCTGGCTTATTTTTACTGTAGTTTTCCTTTAATCATTTAAATTTCTTTCAACAGGCTAGAGGTACAGACTTGTAACCTGTTGAACTCTCACAGACCAGAAGCAGTACATACACAGGATGGGGTTTTGAAAATAACATCTGTGACAAAGGGTTATAGTAAGAAATCAGAATTGTTGATGTAAGCATGATAGAAAAAATACTAAGGAAGCTATTAGCATTTACTGAGCAACAAAAACTATTTCATTTAGTTTAAATAACTGTATTGATGTCTCAGAATTTATCCAAACTTCAGGCCTTGGGGTTGTATGAATGGCTGCCCTCATATAACAGTCAAACTGTTGACTGTTCTGCAAACTACTGAAAAATATTAGCAGGGACTGACCATCCATGATAGGCTTGGTCTTTACTTTGCATACAAAGATACAACAAAGATGGAGAAATGCTGATCTGTAACACAGATGTGATGTATGAAATCATTACACCCATTACAGAAGTTAATAATAAAGGAATTTAATATGGATATACCTTTATAAATTTCAAAGAACAGGGGGTTTGGGGTATTCTATTCTATTCTATTCTATTCTATTCTATTCTATTCTATTCTATTCTATTCTATTCTATTCTATTCCATCTGAAAGCTGATGTCTAGACATTATATGCTTGCATTAGCTGCTTTCAGAAGAGGCTACATCATCTGCTTTAATATCCTTTATAATTGCTAGAGCTATTGTAATTATACAATTACACAATATTGGCGTGCTTCTCCTTAGCTCTGTGGAACTGCTTTCTTTGTCTTATCAACTGCAATCATAAAATATGAGACTATCTCATCTGAAGTCAGTGTTGAGTCTTGGGCTGTTAACAGTCAGCATCTGAGAACGTTTTAGTAACTTACACCTTCTGAGACAAAACCAGGAATTACCAAGAATTACCCCACATGCCTTTTAGATCCTTCCATTGTTTGCAGGTATAATTTTTATGAAGAGTCTTGATGATGATGATGATAGGAAGAAGAGAGCTTTGTTTATTCTCACATTAAGTATTTGGTCAGTACTGGTTGCTGAAAGCTGACTCCACTTTAAGAATCCTGCAGTTCTGAAATCCAGCACCATTCAATATCACAGATAAGCACAGGAAAGGCTTCAAGTAATCTGAGAAGCAGCCCTCAAAATTGTTGTCCTGGATAAGAGAATGAAATGGCTCATGCTGGGGAGCAGGGGGAGGGGGAAAAAAACAAACCTACAAACCTACAAACCCAAAACCAAAAACATTGTGGCTGATTCTTTGGATATCTATTGAGGCACCGAATGTTCAGCAGGATCCTCATAAGGAGAAGCAGGAGAAAAGAGTAACTAACAACCAGGAAACTGACAGAAAATTCAGGAGGCTTCTGATACTTGTGACTAGCATAATGGTGTAATTTTCATTTGAATTAATATACTTATCTTCTATACTTAGACAAGCTTATGTATCAAATAAAAACACAGAATTACATTTATTTTCTTAATATTATTGCACTTGCAAGCATCTCTGCATGAGTAATGAAAGCATTTCTCAAAATTGCTTGTAATTTGTGAGAGATCCAACTGCACCATTTCACCACTGCAAGTTACTTTTCTTTCAGCAAGTATTAAGGGATTCTGAGTAGGAAACAGATGGAAAAGAGAGATAATTTAACGTCTGATATTTGTTCTTAAATTTTGAATGGACAAACACCTCTTCAGCTGTAGGCCTATTTTGAAATGAGTTAGTGTTAAAGATTCTGTAAACATTATTTTTTTATTATTTGTTTGAAAATATTTTCCCTTATATATATTTTCTTGGATAGTAATAACTTGTATTAGAATTAGACCAAGCAGGAACATTTATATTACAAATAAAGGCCCTTTTTAACTAGTGAGTCAAAGCAAATGATGGTTACTTATGTGATCTCCCATACCACTGAATCTGTAATGAATACTGTGTTACTGGGTTTGTTTAACATGATAACTTAACTGTCATTTGAAGTCCCAATGGAAACAGAAAAGCTAACTGCAATTCTATTAATCCAATAGGTGACAGAATGCAATACTTTTGTTCTTTCTACATGAGTGAGATCAATATATTGCTCTTCTCCTGGCAAAACAATCTGTGTTATCAAAGTAATGTGAAAGGAGGGCTGGAGCACCTCTCCTATGAGGACAGACTGAAAGAGTTGGGGCTGTTCAGCCTGGAGAAGAGAAGGCTCCAAGGTGACCTCATTGTGGCCTTCCAGTATCTGAAGGGGGCCTACAGGAAGGCTGGGGAGGGACTTCTCAGGATCTCAGGTAGTGATAGGACTAGGGGGAATGGAATGAAGCTGGAGGTGGGGAGATTCAGGCTGGATGTGAGGAAGAAGTTCTTCACCATGACAGAGGTGAAGCCCTGGAATGGGTTATCCAGGGAGGTGGTTGAGACCCCATCCCTGGAGGTGTTTAAGACCAGGCTGGATGAGGCTCTGGCCAGCCTGATCTAGTGTGAGATGTCCTTGCCCATGGCAGGGAGGTTGGAACTTGATGATCCTTGTGGTCCCTTCCAACCCTGACTGATACTATGATACTATGGAAGTGAAGAAGGAGTTCAAAATGTTATCATTCTGTTTGAACAGATCCAGTTCTTGTGTGTTTGGTTTGGTTCTTCTCCTTGTAAAATTGGTAGAAATATTTCCATTGCTGGGTTTGCTGTGATAGTGAATGTCAACACACCAAGAGAGGAGCAGATAGCAGTCTTCATGTGCAGGGGCTGCCACTTTGAATAACAGGGTCACTCATATAGTTCAACTTGAAAATAAGACAGACATAACATTTACAATTAGAGACCATGCAGTGTCTTAATTAAGGGATAATATAATTTGCATACAGTTCTGTTCAGGATCATAGTCTCCTCCTCCTGGATGGAAATCAAGAAACCAGGGTAGTTATAGAACTTGAACACTGAGATGCAAATGTTTCTAAAGTGCAGACATTTATTTTGAGATATTATTTTATTTCAAATGTCTGTTCTAAAAAAAATAAAACCTATCAGTGAACATGGATACATCATAGTGACAACTGCTCACTAACCAGACTATGCTCACAGAAAGAAAATTTGTTAATATTATTTGTTGCAGAGAGAGGCTTTTCTTCTTCAAATAGAACTAATAGGTTCTGACCCCCAGACCTTAAGATGTCCTGAGGGCTGTTTTACTTTGACAAAAGATTTTGCCATTTGCCTGGGGTTATTTGCAGCTCTGAGCTAAAGCCACACAACACAGCTGCAAACAGCATCTCCCCATATGCTTTTGCTATTTGAAGTGACACGACATGAATCTGGTTTAAGAATGTCTACTGTAAATAGGGACCTGATTGTGTTTCAAATACATCCTAATAAGTTTCCAAAATAAGCATAAGAGGTTATTTTTATAAACCACAAAGAGGACTCTCTTTTTTGCTCCCCACTCATTTTCCCTGCATAAACTGTGCCAGAAATTAGTGTCACATGAGTGAAGTGGAAAGCTGCATCTTGAATCTCAGGTGTTTTTAAAAAGATGTCATTCAGTTTGAAAATACTGAAAGTGGTTTTAATACTTTTCAAAATACATTTTTATAGCCTATTTCTAGAAGTCTTATTAAATAGGAAAGACTCCATATTAAACAAACTACCAAAAAAACCCCAACTAGCCAACCAAGAAAGCCAAACCAAAACAAAACAAAAAAACCCACACAATCAGAAATGAAACAAAACAAAACAAACAAACCCCCCCACACCACCGCCGAGAACATGTTTCCCTTCTTATTTATAATTACTTTGAAATATACAACCAAGATGTCTAGAAACCCCACTGGCCTTGATTTTTCACTTGCACTATGACCTTTTCCATCATGCTGACAGTACAGAAACCTTTTAAAATGAAAATAAGTAAACAGAGTGACTCCAAAGGTTGATTTAAAGGAAAACCAGTTTTACTGAGTTCCAAAAAGCTGACAAAAATTAATGCTAGAATGAAGAAAGAAAGAAAAAAATTAAAAAAACATTCTCAATGCTAGTTGCATAGGGAAGACAAAGTTCAGATTAGATCCTGAATCTCAATGCACAGAAAACCTGGAGGGGAACACGGTGACCGAAGATGAGGAAAAGGCTGAGGTCCTGAACACCTTCTTTGCCTCGATGTTTAACAGCAAGGTAGGAGTCCAGGATGAGTGGCCTCCTGAGCTGGGTAGTAGGGTTGGGGAGCAGTGTAATGCCCCAGAAATCCAGGAGGAATTAGTTTGGGACCTGCTGAGCCACTTGGACACCCACAAGTCCATGGGACTGGATGAGATCCATCCTAAACCGGTCACACATGATCACAGTGAAAAAGTTTTTCCTTATTTTGATGCGGAACCTCCTATGCTCCAGCTTGCACCCATTGCCCCTTGCCCTGTTGCCCTGACTTGGCTTCAAGAGTGTGGGCTGGTCTATGTTAAAGAATATTGTACATATCAGTAAGAAAAAAAATAGTATTTTGTCAATGTATACTTTTTTTTTGGTTTGCTCAACAGTTCTGGAAAATTGCACTGGCTTTGGAACAGGAAATAGTCCAAAATTTTGGTAATTAAACTAGTCAAACTCTCTTGAAATAAGGCCAATGTACTAATGTACTATCTGTAAAAGAGAGCATTCCTACAATTCAGTCTTCAAAACTTACAACTAGATCACTGATGGATATTTAGTTTCTGAGATGCAACCTTTATCATTACATTACACAACCTATCT